>JBBPBX010096554.1:0-13011 GCA_038048925.1 Garcialebias charrua
CCTGCAGGACAGACACAAACTGAGCATTCCTTGAGAACCTCGCCACAGATCTGTGTACATGCTCACTATCCTGTGTCCTTTAGTAAATCTTTATCACTCTACAAGAGAAACTGATCATTTGAACACCGTATGAAAAACCCCTTCAAAATAAATGAAAACACGAAGACAAATATATTTTTTATTTCACAACAACGCACAGGTGATGATGGAGAGGAGCTGCAGGAGGATGGTGAGGAGAGAGCAGAGGACACAGGTAGGGTTGCCAACCGTCCCTTGAAAAATGGAATCGTTCCGTATTTAGAAACAAAAGTACGCGTCCCTTATTGATCTATTACGGGACGCACTTTGTCCCGTAATATCGTGAGAATCAAAACTATTCTGTCAACGTCAATGGAGTTGATAAATAATGATGCGCTTTTATGTCAATTATTACGGTAAAGAAGCCGCTCTGCTCTGTGACCAATGAGCTGACAGCCTTTTACACACGTGATTGAAACTACAGAATCCGGCTCATCTCATTGGTCCAGTCTTGGCAGTTTACGGAAGACACGGCAGCGACAGGATTTGAAGAAGAAGCAGCATTATGGACGCGAGCGGCAAACATTCAGGGGATTTAAACAGTGAACATAGATCACCTTCGAGCCTGACTACTCCCCCCAGGAAAAAAAAGAAACGGCTGCAAAAATACAGAGTCGAGTGGGAAAAGGAACATGTGTGGCTGGAACGTGAATGATAATGGCTACAAAGCGAACTGTACTGTCTGCAAGCGTACTTTTTCTGTAGCCCACGGTGGACAGTTTGATGTGAAACAGCATGCTTCTGCAGTTGGACACATAAGAAACGTGAAAGACAACAAAACCAGGAGAACCCTTGACCAATTTGTTCTGCACCGGGCAACACCAGAGGCAGATATGGTATGTAAAAAAAAAAACACTGCCATCAGTTATGTCCAGAAGTGGTTTGACTTCTCAGAGGAAAACTGGCTCTTTCACCTTCAGCCCCTCTCTCTGGCATCTGGAAAAATATCCTTTGAGGAAGTGGAGAAGATCACTGAAAGTCTTCACCTGGTTGGCAGGTAAAAATTCAATAATTTCCAGTGTAGTGGTGAACCATGTTTAATTATTGATAGTTATAAACAAAAGTGTACAATTGACACGTACAAATAAATACATAATTGTGAATTTACTTTACACTATGCAAACATACAACCTTGTCCATCTTTAAAAAAACACAGTTCATATAGGTAAATTAATAAATACATTTCAAAATGTAGTTTAAATACAATGCTAAATTATAAATATAAACAATACACGTTTTTCCATTTATTTATCACTACATAACCTAGGCTATGTGTCACTAATGAACTTTAACACCTTTTGGCAGGCTGAACATGTCTATGGATGAGCTGTATGAGGAATGTGTGACTGCAAACAGCCTGATAGACCACCTCACCACCTCACCTCAGGAGAAAGAAAGGTGGCAGTCCCAGGGAACAGCAGAGAAGTGGATGCAAGTTCTTCAGGCAGCTGACCTCCCCAACATCCAGGCTGTTGTATCCTTTGTCCTCAGCATCCCATCTTCCACTGGGTTTGTGGAAAGGATTTTCTCTTTCATGAAAAGTAAGTGGACTGATGTGCGAAACAAATGTTCTACTGAACTAATTAGAAGTGAGCTCATTGTCAGTCTAAATTATGAAATGTCTTGCTCACAAATTTACTACAAACTTTATTTGCACGTTGCACTAAATGCACTATTACAGAATGTTCGTATTGATTTTTTGTTATTTAATACTGTTTTAAGTTATTAAGCAGGACAGAGGTCTGTTTAAGAAAGATACATAATTTTCAAAAGATATGTTTGTTTCTGGCAATTCTATTTGCACTAAAAATAAATGGTTAATTGTGTAATAATTTGTTTATACATATTTTTATAATTCAAAAACACGTATCCAAATGAATTCAGGTTGATTTCAAAGTGAGGAGGGGCAGGCAGGGTGTTTTGTGTGTGTGTGTGTGGGGGGGGGGGTTAAATGGGGTGACCAGCCCTGCCGAGAGGTGTCCCTTATTTATTTATCAAGGAGTTGGCAACCCTAGACACAGGTCTGCCCATGACGTCAGGTGCAACAGGTTTTGTCTGTTGAAAGAGACACAAACATGAACATGTGAAGTTAAAGCAGGGTCATGACCTGCAATAAAAACAGAAAACACAGACAGAAAACAAGTTCAACTCACTGTTAGGCACAAGGTGTTGACGCACAGGTGATGATGGAGAGGAGCTGCAGGAGGATGGTGAGGAGAGAGCAGAGGACACAGGTCTGCCCATGACGTCAGGTGCAACAGGTTTTGTCTGTTGAAAGAGACACAAACATGAACATGTGAAGTTAAAGCAGGGTCATGACCTGCAATAAAAACAGAAAACACAGACAGAAAACAAGTTCAACTCACTGTTAGGCACAAGGTGTTGACGCACAGGTGATGATGGAGAGGAGCTGCAGGAGGTAGTAGGATGGTGAGGAGAGAGCAGAGTTTTGTCCTACATTATATACACTCACCAAGTATCAAGCTTTGTGTTGGCCAAAGGCTTTGACTCCACATCTTTATGAGCCCCCGATTGCCTCCCAGTCAAACTTCAATTGGCCAATAACTCTCTCCCGTAGACGAGCACGGCAAGATCTCCAACCAGCAAGGCTGAGCTGGTAGTCCGTAGAGACTTCACCTTTCGCCTTGGGACTTCTACATCCGGCACAACAGGCACCTGCAAAACACATGGATCTTGTTAACCAAATAATGATTAAACATTTATTTACAGTACAGTATTTGGAAATCTATAGTATATATTCATCTTTGCAATGAATATGCCTAAGCCTATTTTCTATAGCTTTATTGCATACCATCAAGGGGTATCATATCACTTCTCATCTATCATTTATGTGTGCAATCAAAAGATGTAGAAATAAATTGTATTGTAATGTTTCCCCAAATACGAGCGAGTTCCGTACTTATGAGTTGCTCGTAAACCGGAAATTCGTACGTCGGAACAAGAAACACGTGTTCTCGTAAGTCCGGATTTTCGCTCGTAAGTTGGAACATTTATGCTAGCGCTACTACGAACACTCGTTTTTCATCAAAAACATTCATACTACTTCATAAACATGCTCAGAAACGTGTTTCCAAACGGTTAGCTAACACACTTTCATCTAAAAACACAAAAAAGTGCTGTATTTTTTACAAATTTACTGCTCGTTCGCCAGCTCGTAAGTCCGGGACCTCGTATGTAAGAGCGCTCGTAAGTCGGGGACTACCTGTATACTGTACTCTTACTTTCAGATGGGCTTGACGAGAGTGTGGAGCTGTAAACACCACCACAGTCACATGCAGCATGACTGTTGGAATGTGGATTGACATAATGTCAGAACAAACCAAGGACCTTATTCTATGGTTGCCCCGTGAAACAATTAAAGCAACATGTTTTGCAGAAAGCTAAAAACTTGGGACTCCAGAAGTGAATCATACATGCAAATAACACTGTGAAATTATTGAGTATGTATTATTGATTATTGAGTATGAACTTTCTTGTTTTGAACCACTTTGGCTGTGGCTGCCTGCCTGGGAGGAGTCGACGAGGGACAGGACGGCCCCCAGAAACCATCTTGGCTCCAGCAAACTGGTTGGTCCACATAAGTTGTTTACAGCTTGGTGGGGGAAGATCAGTGTGCTAGAACTCTGACTGAGGAAGCCCTCTGGACTGAGGGTGAAACGTTTCGACTAAAAGAAACTGTCCAGATGACCAGATTGAGACTTATAAGATTTGATACCTGGACTATTGAGTATGAACTTTCTTGTTAACACTGTGAAATATTTATTGGCTGTTTCTCCCTCTGGAATAATCATGTTTATTTCAGATGCTTATGGTGGTAAATGCAGTGACAGGTATATAACACAGAACTCTGGGTTTCTGGACTATCTGCGTGCTGGAGATCAGGTGATGGGTGATCGTGGTTTCACAGTGAGGGACCTGCTGCAAGAGCATGGTGTCAATTTAATCATTCCAGCATTCACACGCAAAGGATGCCAGCTTATTTCAAGTGAGAAGACATTAAATGTAAACATTTTTCTCAAACATGTACAGTACTGGTGTACTTGCTGTAAACGTAACACAACTCTTAACATGTTTTTTTAAAGGATGCAATGTTAACTATATTACATTAGAAAAGTATTTGCTAAAATGATTCATTTATTATGTACAATAGTTGCAAGGTTAGTTTTTTGTGTGCACTATATCAGTTAATTTTGGATTAAACTACTGTTTCTATCTAAATGTCACTTTTTTCATTATCAGGTTTTTAAAGACCTGTCTATTTCATTATTTGTTTTCGTTTACTGTATTTTATTAAAAGTTCTCAAGGTGCTTCATTTGTGAATCAGTGAAGTCTTTGTCAAAAGAAATGTCAAGCTCCAGGTGCTCAGTTGGTGTCCAGATAAACATCTTGCAGCTCAAAAGTCCAAGACAACATCATTGTTAGCTGGACCTGGAGATGTGGATTTTTAATGCTTAGACTGGACTCTGTGTTTGCCTTAAGGTAAATAAGATTGTGTCCCACCTCTCTTAACATAACAGGACCAACCTTTTAAATGTGAAGATACTGATAAGCTTCAGAGCTTTTCAGATTGCTCATCGCTTCACCATCTGAAGCAACTGTCAACAAAGTAGCTAAGTATGCTAGTAGCTAAACATGCTAGTGTACGTTATTTTCGGACACTTCTTCAAGTCGTCCACCCACCCCTCAATAGCTGTAGGTAGCGGTAAAACTATTTCTCCACATTTGAGTTGTGATCGTTTGTGTTCCCACATATTTTATGACCTAAAACCTCTGACGAAAACCGGTTAGCGCGTTGCTAGCATGTAAAAAAAGTGCCGGTTCTGACTTTCGGCGGAAGTCGTACACATAATTCGCGCAAGGCATCATGGGGGCTAGGAATAAGGTGGATATGGCTTATTTAAACGCTAGAATAACCTAACCTGCAGTGTTTTACTTGCCTCAAATTATCTGCCTCAGCAGCACACACACCCGTTTTAGCTAGTTGTTAGCTTAGCTTTTAGCAACAGCAGGTTTTGTTCATTCATGTGAACAGAGCTAAAACAGCTAGCAAATAAAGAAAACAGAACCGATTACCTTCAACTTCCAACTGAATGTCCAGTCGTCGTCCAGAGTCAGACCAGTCGACGTCTAATAAAAAGCAAGTTTTACGAGCGCTGAGTCCGAGACAACAACAGCTTCTTGTCCAACAGATGAAAAGGAAATAGCTACATTTGAACGAAGCGCGCGAAGCAAGAGGCGTTGATTGGTTGGATATGATCACATGCTACTTCCCCCGATAAACAAGAGTGGCGTTGATTGGTTAGGACAAAGTTCACATGCAACCTGACAAGCAAGAGTGGCGTTGATTGGTTGGGACGTACATGATCACGTTCTACCCCCAATCCAATCATAACGCATGAAGACCACAAATAGAAAAATGGGAGAAAGCAAACAACTTCACGTTTCACGCCTGGAGTAACGCAGAATAAAATTGAATAATGATAATAATAATGATGATAATAATAATACCCTGATGCATGCTCAATAATAATAATAACAATATACTATATATATATATATATATATATATATATATATATATATATATATATATATATATATATATATATATATATACAGGTGACCCCCGATTTACGAACGAGTTAGGGACCTAAGAACGGTTCGCAGCTCGATCCGTTCGTAGGTAGGGGGTGAAAATTATATTTAAAAAAAAAATTATTCATTCATTCATTCATTCAACCTTTATTTATCATGCTAACGGAGCGCGCACACACATTAAATGTACAGTAGTGTACTGTAATGTTAAACATTGCTATTCACATTTACAGAATAAATAAAAATATATTTTCTTACTTTGAGATGGTCAAAGCCGACATCTTAGGTTGCCATGCGTTGATTGTTGTCGGGGCCGAGCAGCGCGGCGGCCGGCCAGTGAACCACCGCAGCTGCTCCAGACCTGTGTTAGCTAGCTGGCTAGCTTCTGCTAGCCAAGCCATGAGCTGGTGTTGGAGCGGCGGCGCGATCAATCTGTAGCTCCTGCTCCAGCCTGAGACGTCCACAGAGCTCACAGAGACGTTTCCAGCTCGTAATTAATCCATATGAAGCCATCCTGGTCACCAGTCTTCGGCCGGCTACCGTGTTAGCTCCCGTGTTAGCTTCTGGAGCTAGCCAGGCCAGAGCCTGGCCGGAGGTGTTCGCGCGGCGGCCTGGCACGATCACCGATAAATCCGCTGCTGCCTGAGACATCCACAAAGTTCACAGAGACGTTTCCAGCTCGTAATTAATCCATATGAAGCCATCCTGGTCACCAGTCTTCGGCTGGCTCCCGGGCAGCTAACCTAAAATGGCGTCCGGTGTTCTGTGACCGGAGACCCCAGTGACTGAACCTAAAATGGCGTCCGCCGTCCGGTGTTCTACATTAATTTGTGACCGTGTAAACTGAAGACCTACTTCCTGTTGCCCAAGATTGCTCAGAAATTGCTCAAAAATGATCAGAAATGATCTTTTTTATCATAATTATTATTTATAAAGCCTTTAAAACAACCAGAACATGAAATTAAGAACATTTAAACACAAAAACACAAAAAAAAAAAAAAAAATTTTTTTTTTTTTTTTAATACAGTAATTTCATATTTTTATTAAATATGATATGTTCGTAGGTCCCGTGGTTCGCAGGTCGATGGGGTCGTAGGTCGGGGGTCACCTGTATATATATATATATGCTCCAAGAAAAATCATGTCGTCACTCTCTGCGGAATTGTTAGAAACTACTGTCACCTCTTTCAGCATTTTTGTTTTGCAGACTATTTCAAAATGTCCCAATTTATTGCATTTATGGCACCTCTTGTTCTTTGCTGGGCATGGCTACGTTTTTCCATGTTGTCTATTACAGCGTGAACATGTGAAGGGATCTTTGGGCTCACTCGGCTCCGGTTTTCGCCCCATCTTGCGTCGTTGTCGCTCTTTGAAGTTTTAAAATGGCGTCTCCCTTGACTCATTGCGTCGACCATGTGCTCGACACGCAAGCTAGCACTCTGCTGCTTTATTTGTTCACTTTGCCTTGCTATCTGAATAGCTCGTTCCAGCGTGAGGTCTGCCTCCAACTGCAATTTTTCAGAAATACTGTGGTCCAGTATTCCAATCACAATTCTGTCTCGAATCTGTTCGTCTTTTGTGCCTCCAAACTCACAGTTTTGTGCTAGTTCATATAAGCTTCTGACGAATGCTTCAACAGGCTCTCCGGCTTTCTGCACTCTTTTATGAAAGCAAGCTCTGTCGTGAATAACATTTCTTCTTGGCACAAAATGGTCGCTGAATTTCGCCATTACCGTCGTGTAATCTAGCTCAGGATGCGTCTCCACGATTTCTTCATATTCATCAGCCGCCACATATCCCCTCTCGTACACAAACGAGTCATAAATAGCCTCTGCCTCTCTTCCCAGGGCATAAAGAAGCATGTTGACTTGTACCTCTCTGCTCTCTCTGTCCAGCTTTGACGCTATTCTGTAGCGATCAAAGCGACGACGCCACATCGGCCATTCTGCCGGGCGCGAGAAGTCGAAGGGTTCCGGTGGACCGAACTTTGCCATTTACTCATTCAGTAAGGCGTCCTGTCGGCCACTTCTGACACCATGTCATGAACGGCTGCTTCTGTGAAGAACAGGCGGTGGACTCCCGAGGTAGCTTGGCGAACTCAGCTTTATTGAACAGCTAACAGCACAACATGTTAACGTCTCGTGTCAACGAGTCAACAGTCAACGTCTCCACACACACTCCGTGCATGCTCAGTCTATACTACCTACGGCAACCCAAGGAATAAGAGTAAATTCTTGAATATATATGTAGAATATTGACACTCAACAATATATACTGTATATATATAAATGGTAAATATTAAATGAACTATAAATCGGTAAATTGTTATGAGTTATTTATTTGGTTCATGTATAATAATTGTTTGAATTGATTGTTTGAATTGATTTTGTTTTAAGAAGGGGCAGATATTATAAGATGTTTTTCTTCTTCTGCTTCCTTTCATTTTAAATCTGTTTTTTTTCCCCCATATGGGTTGTAAATTGTTTCTTTTGTGTTTTAAATTGGAAATTTACTTCCAGGCTGTCATATTGTTAAGTTTGCAGATGATACAGCGGTGGTGGGATGCATCACAAACAATGATGAGTCCAGCTACAGACAGGAGGTGGAACACCTGGAGAGCTGGTGCAAAGAGAATAATCTTCACATGAATGTGAAGAAGACAAAGGAGATGATTGTGGACTTCAGAAGGAACAAACACACCCACGCCCCACTGAAAATAGGTGGGTCTGCAGTGGAAGTGGTCTCCAGCTACAAATACTTGGGTGTACACATGAATGATAACCTCAGCTGGAGCAACAACACCACCAGCCTGATCAAGAAAGGTCATCAGAGACTCTACTTCCTCAGACGGCTGAGACGTGCTGGTCTGAGCAGCCCAGTTCTCACCTCGTTCTACAGGTGTGCAGTGGAGAGCATCCTGTGCTCCAGCATCAACGTGTGGCATGGAGGCTGCACAGTTGCAGAGAGGAAAGCTCTACAGAGAGTGGTGAAGGCTGCACAGAAGTCTGTTGGAGTCAGTCTCCCCACCATCACAGACATTTACACCTCCAGATGCAGGAAAAGAGCCACCTGCATCATGAAAGACCTCACTCACCCAGCACACTCACTCTTTGCCCCACTCCCCTCAGGACGGAGGTTGAGGAGCATCAAATGTAGAACCACTAGACTGAGGAACAGCTTCTACCCTGAGGCTGTTAGACTCATGAATAAATAAATAAAATAAAAATAAACACTGCAAAATATCACATCATGCTGATGCTGATCTGTTTTCTTGTTGCTGTGTTCATCTGTGTTCATCTGTGACCATCTGCTCATACAAACTCATGTTCGTGCTGCTGTTTATTTCCACTATATTAGGCTTAGTGTATTACTAGTTGATGTTTTTCTTAGTTAATTCTAGATGTTATTACTGTTTTTCTCTTGCATTTGTTGTTGGATGTAACTGGGACCCCGTGTACATAATCTCGTTTTCATCACATGTACCACATGCGGTGCAAATGACAATAAAGACTCTCTGACTCTCTCTGACTCTGAAATGAATAAAAAAATAAAATATATCTCAAATAAGAATTTTGACTAGTCAAAATATAATTAAAGATATCTTAAATAACTAACGTGACTAGTCATAATAAATCAATTTCAGATATCTGGAATGTAGTCATGAATTCGATATATATGGCTAGAATAGACATTATTATTATTATTATTATTAGTCAGACTACTCGATTTTATGTTAAAAGGGCTTGCCATATCCAGTGAGCAGGAAAACTTTTTTTTAAAATTTTTTTTTATTGACAAACAGTGTACAAACGCTCGTTGAGGTACAAAGAACAATGCAACATAAAAAAACAAAATAAAAATACAGAGTTGGGGTAAAATTATTCCTAACAAATATATAACAGTAAGGCAAATGAGTAATAAAAAGAGCTAATTTTAAAACAACAACAGATTAGAGATACTGGCCGTTACTTTTTTTGCATAACCAGATTTCAAACGTTTCAGTGAGGAGTAATACAGTTTAAATTGGTTAATAAAAAAATCAAAACAAGGTGTAGAACAGGGGTGCTCACACTTTTTCAGCATGCGAGCTACTTATAAAAAAACCAAGTCCAAAAGATCTACCCAATACAAAAATGCAAAACATATAATTATCTTCAAATGTATTAAGGATTCTTTTTATGTACAATGTACCTATGTTGATGTACCTTGCATAACTGAATAAGCAAATATTGCACAACACATGTAATAAATCAGGGGTCACCAACGTGGTGCCCATGGGCACCTGGTCGACCGTAGGGACCAAATGGGGTGATGGTGACGCAATATAGATTTTTTAAATTTTATTTTAAAAATATATGGTAGAAATATAACAGAGTTGTTAAGTTTCCCTGCCCGCTCCAGGTCTCTGAGGTCACACAGCTCCTGCTCTCTGTTCCACGGACAAAATATAAACGTTGGGGTGACCGTGCCTTTTCTGCGGCCGCACCTCTACTCTGGAATACGCTCCCACTTGAGCTACGTCAGATTACTGAACTTGGCCTTTTTAAATCGAAGCTTAAGACTTTTTTATTCCAACTGGCTTTTAGTAATTAAATATGTGGTGACATTTCTGGTTTTATTTTTGCTATTATGTTGTGTTTTCTTGATTTTTAATCTGTTGTCTTTTACTGTACTGCACTGTTTTTTGTTAAGCACTTTAGTCACCATCACCGTGGTTGTGTAAAGTGCTATACAAATGAATAAATGAAATGAAACTGATCCCCACCCCCTTCTTTATAAGAATCTGGTCTTTTACTTTAATAAATGTAAAAAAAAAATCATTAGATATTTTTTACTTTAATAAATGTCATTTCTAAAAGCCCCCTCCAGCAAATCTAAAGTGGTCCACAGGCCACCAGTTGATAACCACAGTTGTAGCAGGTTGTTATGGCTCCGGACACGTTTAATTTAGTGAACAAAGGCATAAAAATGTCTCTTTTGGTACGGAGAGATTTACAGCGGTGTATTTTACCGACTGTCCCTGAACGCAGCGCGAAAGTGTGTTATGCAAACGCTCGCGCTGCGGGACAGGGAAACGTGCAGAGAACAGAGAGTAGTCAAGGAGGTTATTCTGTATGAAAAGTGTCTCGTATGATTTTAATAATAAAGCCACGTCAGCTCCCAACCAGTATGTTTAAGCGTGCAGAGAAACATCACAGCGTCACTCACCCGGAAGATGGTGGGGGCGTTTCGCTTTGAAGTTGCTGCTGTCCGAACAGGGATTTTAGTTCCTCCACCTTTCTCTTTCTCAGCTGGCTTTTCGGTGGGAAGTCCATGTCGTATTTTCCATGAACAGTCCGAAATCTGATTGTTTTCGCTTAGTATGTTTTGCTGCGTTCAACTTCCACCTTCGCGCCATTGTTTTTAGAAGCTGCATGAGCGTGACCTAAAGCTCTCATCTGATTGGTTGCCGTGAATGTCAATCAAGGGGCGGGATGTTTTCAGTTGTCATCTGATTGGTTGCCCTGCATGTCAATCAAGTAACGGGATGTTTCATTGGCTGACAATTTTTTAATGTCACGCTGTGGGAAAAAAAATATAAAAAATAATGTCACGCTGCGATCGACCAGTAATGCCTCCGCGATCGACCGGTCGATCGCGATCGACGTAATGAGCAGGTCTGGTGTAGAACCTCTCCATTTACAGCAGGAAAACTAATGTTAACGTCACGTGAAGGATCAGCCAGTGGGCGTGGAGGTCCAGCCCACTGACGTTGATTGACAGCAGAAGTCGTTCTGTAAAAAAAAAAAAAAAGTGTCATCTGAAATAAATAAGCCGTTACGAAAAGCAAAATTATGACATAAAAAAATCCAAACGAAAATGTTTCTCATTTCATAAAGTTTTATTTAAGTTTGAGCCTTTTGGTGTTCAGTGGAGGTGCTGACACTTTCTCTGCACAAACACGTGACGTTTGAGACTGCGGTAAAGTTAGTTTTACGTTGGAAGTTGGATATTCGAGCTCCGTGGCTTCAGGGGTACGTTGCTCTCGTCAGTCCGCTTCATGGAGTCTGATTTCGGGCAGCTGCGCTTAGTCTGCCCCTTCTCAGGCACGTCATGGTTTGCTTAGGGACCGTCAACAAATGTTCGACCGCATTCACTCTTCACAAACAAAAAATAATATATTTTACACGATTGACCCAACCGCACAAATCTTACATCAAACTACTCTCCAAGACCAGGCCTACGAGGTACAGCTGTTTATTTATCATTTTTATGCATTTTGTAATTTTTAACAATTAATTAATTCAGAAATCACAGTTTTTGCTCAATACCGTTCAGGTCTTTTGACCCACCCGCACCAAACTTACGTCAAACTACTCTCCAAGACCAGGCCTATGAGGTACAGCTGTTCTTTTATCATTTTTATGCATTTTTTAATTTTTAACAATTAATTAATTCAGAAATCACTGTTTTTGCTCAATACCGTTCAGGTCTTTTGACCCACCCGCACCAAACTTACGTCAAACTACTCTCCAAGACCAGGCCTACGAGGTACAGCTATTTATTTATCATTTTTATGCATTTTGTAATTTTTAACAATTAATTAATTCAGAAATCACTGTTTTGCTCAATAGCGTTCAGGTCTTTTGACCCACCCGCACCAAACTTACGTCAAACTACTCTCCAAGACCAGGCCTATGAGGTACAGCTGTTCTTTTATCATTTTTATGCATTTTGTAATTTTTAACAATTAATTTATTCAGAAATCACTGTTTTTGCTCAATACCGTTCAGGTCTTTTGACCCACCCGCACCAAACTTACGTCAAACTACTCTCCAAGACCAGGCCTATGAGGTACAGCTGTTCTTTTATCATTTTTATGCATTTTTTAATTTTTAACAATTAATTAATTCAGAAATCACTGTTTTTGCTCAATACCGTTCAGGTCTTTTGACCCACCCGCACCAAACTTACGTCAAACTACTCTCCAAGACCAGGCCTACGAGGTACAGCTGTTATTTTATCATTTTTATGCATTTTTAATTTTTAACAATTAATTAATTCAGAAATCACTGTTTTTGCTCAATACCGTTCAGGTCTTTTGACCCACCCGCACCAAACTTACGTCAAACTACTCTCCAAGACCAGGCCTATGAGGTACAGCTGTTCTTTTATCATTTTTATGCATTTTTTAATTTTTAACAATTAATTAATTCAGAAATCACTGTTTTGCTCAATAGCGTTCAGGTCTTTTGACCCACCCGCACCAAACTTACGTCAAACTACTCTCCAAGACCAGGCCTATGAGGTACAGCTGTTCTTTTATCATTTTTATG
>JBBPBX010096556.1:0-13010 GCA_038048925.1 Garcialebias charrua
GACAGCATCCAACATCCATAGGATGCACCATGATAGATAGCATCCAACATATGCTCAATGCACCATGATAGACAACATCCAACATCTACAGGATGCACCATGATAGACAGCATCCAACATCCGTAGGATGCACCATGATAGATAGCATCCAACATATGCTCAATGCACCATGATAGACAGCATCCAATATCTGTAGGATGCACCGTGATAGACAGCATCCAACATCTGCAGGATGCACCATGATAGACAGCCTCCAACATCTGTAGGATGCACCATGATAGACAGCATCCAAAATCCATAGGATGCAACATGATTGACAGCATCCAACATCTGCAGGATGCACCATGATAGACAGCATCCAACATCCGTAGGATGCACCATGATAGACAGCATCCAACATCTGCAGGATGCACCATGATAGACAGCATCCAACATCTGCAGGATGCACAATGATAGACAGCATCCAACATATGTAGGATGCACCATGATAAACAGCATCCAACATCTGCTGGATGCATTGTGATAGACAGCATCCAACATCTGCTGGATACACCATGATACACAGCATCCAACATCTGCTGGATGCACCATGATAGACAGCATACAGCATCTGCAGGATGCACCATGATAGACAGCATCCAACATCTGCTGGATGCACCATGATAGACAGCATCCAACATCTGTTGGATGCACCATGATAGACAGCCTACAACATCTGCAGGATGCACCGTGATAGACAGCATCCAACATATGCTGGATGCACCATGATAGACATTATCCAACATATGCTGGATGCACCATGATAGACAGCATCCAACATCTGCTGGATGCACCATGATAGACAGCATCCACCATATGCTCAATGCACCATGATAGACAGCATCCAACATCTGTTGGATACACCATGATAGACAACATCCAACATCTGCTGGATGCACCATGATAGACAGCATCCAACATATGTTGTATGCACCATGATAGACAGCATACAACATCTGCAGGATGCACTGTGATAGACAGCATCCAACATCTGCAAGATGCACCGTGATAGACAGCATCCAACATCTGCAAGATGCACCATGATAGACAGCATCCAACATCCGTAGGATACAACGTGATAGACAGCATCCAACATCCGTAGGATGCAACGTGATAGACAGCATCCAACATCTGCAGGATGCACCATGATAGACAACATCCAACATCTGCAGGATGCTCCATGATAGACAACATCCAACATCTGTAGGATGCACCATGATAGACAACATCCAACATCTGCAGGATGCTCCATGATAGACAACATCCAACATCTGCAGGATGCACCATGATAGACAGCATACAACATCTGCAGGATGCACCATGATAGACAGCATCCAACATCCGTAGGATACAACATGATAGACAGACATCCAACATCTGCAGGATGCACCATGATAGACAACATCCAACATCTGCAGGATGCACCATGATAGACAACATCCAACATCTGCAGGATGCTCCATGATAGACAACATCCAACATCTGCAGGATGCACCATGATAGACAACATCCAACATCTGCAGGATGCTCCATGATAGACAACATCCAACATCTGCAGGATGCACCATGATAGACAACATCCAACATCTGCAGGATGCACCATGATAGACAACATCCAACATCTGCAGGATGCTCCATGATAGACAACATCCAACATCTGCAGGATGCACCATGATAGACAACATCCAACATCTGCAGGATGCTCCATGATAGACAACATCCAACATCTGCAGGATGCACCATGATAGACAACATCCAACATCCGCAGGATGCACCATGATAGACAGCATCCAACATCTGCAGGATGCACCGTGATAGACACCATCCAACATCTACAGGATGCACCATTATAGACAGCATCCAACATCTGTAGGATGCACCATGATAGACAGCATCCAACATCTGCTGGATGCACCATGATAGACAGCATCCAACATATGCTCAATGCACCATGATAGACAGCATCCAACATCTGTTGGATACACCATGATAGACAACATCCAACATCTGCTGGATGCAACATGATAGACAGCATCCAACATATGCTGGATGCACCATGATAGACAGCATCCAACATATGCTCAATGCACCATGATAGACAGCATCCAACATCTGTTAAATACACCATGATAGACAACATCCAACATCTGTAGGATGCACCATGATAGACAACATCCAACATCTGCAGGATGCACCATGATAAACAGCATCCAACATCTGCTGGATGCACCATGATAGACAAAATACAACATCTGTAGGATGCACCATGATAGACAGCATACAACATCTGTAGGATGCACCATGATAGACAGCATCCAACATCTGCAGGATGCACCATGATAGACAGCATCCAACATCTGCTGGATGCTCCGTGATAGACAACATCCAACATCTGTAGGATGCACCGTGATAGACAGCATTGAACATCTGTAGGATACACCATGATAGACAGTATCCAACATCCGTAGGATGCAACGTGATAGACAGCATCCAACATCTGCAGGATGCACCATGATAGACAGCATACAACATCTACAGGATGCACCATGATAGACAGCATCCAAAATCTGTTGGATACACCATGATAGACAACATCCAACATCTGCTGGATGCACCATGATAGACAGCATCCAACATATGCTGGATGCACCATGATAGACAGCATACAACATATGCTCAATGCACCATGATAGACAGCATCCAACATCTGTTGGATACACCATGATAGACAACATCCAACATCTGTAGGATGCACCATGATAGACCGCATCCAACATCTGTAGGATTCACCATGATAGACAGTATCCAACATCTGTAGGATGCAACGTGATAGACAGCATCCAACATCTGCAGGATGCACCATGATAGACAGCATACTACATCTACAGGATGCACCATGATAGACAGCATCCAACATCCGTAGGATGCACCATGATAGATAGCATCCAACATATGCTCAATGCACCATGATAGACAGCATCCAACATCTGCTGGATGCACCATGATAGACAGCATCCAACATATGCTCAATGCACCATGATAGACAGCATCCAACATCTGTTGGATACACCATGATAGACAACATCCAACATCTGTAGGATGCACCATGATAGACCGCATCCAACATCTGCAGGATGCACCATGATAGACAGCATCCAACATTTGCAGGATGCACCATGATAGACAGCATCCAACATCTGCTGGATGCACCATGATAGACAGCATACAACATCTACAGGATGCACCATGATAGACAGCATCCAACATCCGTAGGATGCACCATGATAGATAGCATCCTATGCTCAATGCACCATGATAGACAGCATCCAGCATATGCTCAATGCACCATGATAGACAGCATCCAACATCTGTTGGATACACCATGATAGACAACATCCAACATCTGTAGGATGCACCATGATAGACAACATCCAACATATGCTCAATGCACCATGATAGACAGCATCCAACATATGCTGGATGCACCATGATAGACAGCATCCAACATATGCTCAATGCACCATGATAGACAGCATCCAACATCTGTTGGATACACCATGATAGACAACATCCAACATCTGTAGGATGCACCATGATAGACAACATCCAACATCTGCAGGATGCACCATGATAAACAGCATCCAACATCTGCTGGATGCACCATGATTGACAGCATACAACATCTGTAGGATGCACCATGATAGACAGCATCCAACATATGCTCAATGCACCATGATAGACAGCATCCAACATCTGTTGGATACACCATGATAGACAACATCCAACATCTGTAGGATGCACCATGATAGACAACATCCAACATCTGCAGGATGCACCATGATAGACAGCATCCAACATATGCTGGATGCACCATGATAGACAGCATCCAGCATATGCTGGATGCACCATGATAGACAGCATCCAACATATGCTCAATGCACCATGATAGACAGCATCCAACATCTGTTGGATACACCATGATAGACAACATCCAACATCTGTAGGATGCACCATGATAGACAACATCCAACATCTGCAGGATGCACCATGATAAACAGCATCCAACATCTGCTGGATGCACCATGATTGACAGCATACAACATCTGTAGGATGCACCATGATAGACAGCATCCAACATCTGCAGGATGCACCATGATAGACAGCATCCAACATCTGATGGATGCACCGTGATAGACAGCATTGAACATCTGTAGGATGCACCATGATAGACAGTATCCAACATCCGTAGGATGCAACGTGATAGACAGCATCCAACATCTGCAGGATGCACCATGGTAGACAGCATACAACATCTACAGGATGCACCATGATAGATAGCATCCAACATATGCTCAATGCACCATGATAGACAACATCCAACATCTACAGGATGCACCATGATAGACAGCATCCAACATACGTAGGATGCACCATGATAGATAGCATCCAACGTATGCTCAATGCACCATGATAGACAGCATCCAAAATCTGTTGGATACACCATGATAGACAGCATCCAACATCTGTAGGATGCACCGTGATAGACAGCATCCAACATCTGCAGGATGCACCATGATAGACAGCCTCCAACATCTGTAGGATGCACCATGATAGACAGCATCCAACATCTGCAGGATGCACCATGATAGACAGCATCCAACATCTGCAGGATGCACAATGATAGACAGCATCCAACATATGTAGGATGCACCATGATAAACAGCATCCAACATCTGCTGGATGCATTGTGATAGACAGCATCCAACATCTGCTGGATACACCATGATACACAGCATCCAACATCTGCTGGATGCACCATGATAGACAGCATACAGCATCTGCAGGATGCACCATGATAGACAGCATCCAACATCTGCTGGATGCACCATGATAGACAGCATCCAACATCTGTTGGATGCACCATGATAGACAGCCTACAACATCTGCAGGATGCACCGTGATAGACAGCATCCAACATATGCTGGATGCACCATGATAGACATTATCCAACATATGCTGGATGCACCATGATAGACAGCATCCAACATCTGCTGGATGCACCATGATAGACAGCATCCAACATATTCTCAATGCACCATGATAGACAGTATCCAACATCTGTTGGATACACCATGATAGACAACATCCAACATCTGCTGGATGCACCATGATAGACAGCATCCAACATATGTTGTATGCACCATGATATACAGCATACAACATCTGCAGGATGCACTGTGATAGACAACATCCAACATCTGCAAGATGCACCGTGATAGACAGCATCCAACATCTGCAAGATGCACCATGATAGGCAGCATCCAACATCCGTAGGATACAACGTGATAGACAGCATCCAACATCCGTAGGATGCAACGTGATAGACAGCATCCAACATCTGCAGGATGCACCATGATAGACAACATCCAACATCTGCAGGATGCTCCATGATAGACAACATCCAACATCTGTAGGATGCACCATGATAGACAACATCCAACATCTGCAGGATGCTCCATGATAGACAACATCCAACATCTGCTGGATGCACCATGATTGACAGCATACAACATCTGCAGGATGCACCATGATAGACAGCATCCAACATCCGTAGGATACAACGTGATAGACAGCATCCAACATCCGTAGGATGCAACGTGATAGACAACATCCAACATCTGCTGGATGCACCATGATAGGCAGCATCCAACATCCGTAGGATACAACGTGATAGGCAGCATCCAACATCCGTAGGATGCAACGTGATAGACAGCATCCAACATCTGCAGGATGCACCATGATAGACAACATCCAACATCTGCAGGATGCTCCATGATAGACAACATCCAACATCTGTAGGATGCACCATGATAGACAACATCCAACATCTGCAGGATGCTCCATGATAGACAACATCCAACATCTGCTGGATGCACCATGATTGACAGCATACAACATCTGCAGGATGCACCATGATAGACAGCATCCAACATCCGTAGGATACAACGTGATAGACAGCATCCAACATCCGTAGGATGCAACGTGATAGACAGCATCCAACAGCTGCAGGATGCACCATGATAGACAGCATCCAACAGCTGCAGGATGCTCCATGATAGACAACATCCAACATCTGCTGGATGCACCATGATTGACAGCATACAACATCTGCAGGATGCACCATGATAGACAGCATCCAACATCCGTAGGATACAACGTGATAGACAGCATCCAACATCCGTAGGATGCAACGTGATAGACAGCATCCAACATCTGCAGGATGCACCATGATAGACAACATCCAACATCTGCAGGATGCACCATGATAGACAACATCCAACATCTGCTCAATGCACCATGATATTCAGCATCCAACATCTGAAGGGTAAACCATGATAGATAGCATCCAACTTCTGCAGGATTTACCATGATAGACAACAACCAACATCTGCAGGATTTACCATGATAGACAACATCCAACATCTGCAGGATGCACCATGATAGACAACATCCAACATCTGCTCAATGCACCATGATATTCAGCATCCAACATCTGAAGGGTAAACCATGATAGATAGCATCTAACATCTGCAGGATGCACCATGATAGACAACATCCAACATCTGCTCAATGCACCATGATATTCAGCATCCAACATCTGAAGGGTAAACCATGATAGATAGCATCCAACTTCTGCAGGATGCACCATGATAGACAACATCCAACATCTGCTCAATGCACCATGATATTCAGCATCCAACATCTGAAGGGTAAACCATGATAGATAGCATCCAACTTCTGCAGGATTTACCATGATAGACAACAACCAACATCTGCAGGATTTACCATGATAGACAGCATCCAACATCTGTAGGGTGCACCGTGATAGACAGTATCCAACATCCGTAGGATGCAACGTGATAGACAGCATCCAACATCTGCAGGTTGCACCATGATAGACAGCATCCAACATTTGCAGGTTGCACCATGATAGACAACATCCAACATCTGCAGGTTGCACCATTATAGACAGTATCCAACATCCGTAGGATGCACCGTGATAGACAGCATCCAACATCTGCAGGTTGCACCATGATAGACAGCATCCAACATTTGCAGGTTGCACCATGATAGACAACATCCAACATCTGCAGGATTTACCATGATAGACAGCATCCAACATCTGCAGGGTGCACCATGATAGACAGCATCCAACATCTGCAGGTTGCACCATGATAGACAGCATCCAACATTTGCAGGTTGCACCATGATAGACAACATCCAACATCTGCTAGATGCACCATAATAGACAGCATCCAACATCTGCTGGATGCACCATAATAGACAGCATCCAACATCTGCTGGTTGCACCATGATAGAGAGCATCCAACATATGCTCAATGCACCATGATAGACAGCATCCAACATCTGTTGGATACACCATGATAGACAGCAAACAACATCTGCAGGATGCACCGTGATAGACAGCATCCAACATATGCTGGATGCACCGTGATAGACAGCATCCAACATCTGTTGGATACACCATGATAGACAACATCCAACATCTGTAGGATGCACCATGATAGACAGCATCCAACATCTGCAGGATGCACCATGATAGACAGCATTCTACATCTGCAGGATGCACCATGATAGACAACATCCAACATCTGCAGGATGCACCATGATAGACAGCATCCAACATCTGCAGGATGCACCATGATAGACAGCATCCAACATCTGCAGGATGCACCATGATAGACAGCATCCAACATCTGCAGGATGCACCATGATAGACAGCATCCAACATCTGCAGGATGCACCATGATAGACAGCATCCAACATCTGCAGGGTGCACCATGATAGACAGCATCCAACATCTGCAGGATGCACCATGATAGACAGCATCCAACATTTGCAGGTTGCACCATGATAGACAACATCCAACATCTGCTAGATGCACCATAATAGACAGCATCCAACATCTGCTGGATGCACCATGATAGACAGCATTCTACATCTGCAGGATGCACCATGATAGACAACATCCAACATCTGTAGGATGCACCATGATAGACAGCATCCAACATCTGCAGGGTGCACCATGATAGACAGCATCCAACATCTGCAGGTTGCACCATGATAGACAGCATTCTACATCTGCAGGATGCACCATGATAGACAGCATCCAACATCTGCAGGATGCACCATGATAGACAGCATCCAACATCTGCAGGGTGCACCATGATAGACAGCATCCAACATCTGCAGGTTGCACCATGATAGACAGCATCCAACATTTGCAGGTTGCACCATGATAGACAACATCCAACATCTGCTAGATGCACCATAATAGACAGCATCCAACATCTGCTGGATGCACCATAATAGACAGCATCCAACATCTGCTGGTTGCACCATGATAGAGAGCATCCAACATATGCTCAATGCACCATGATAGACAGCATCCAACATCTGTTGGATACACCATGATAGACAGCAAACAACATCTGCAGGATGCACCGTGATAGACAGCATCCAACATATGCTGGATGCACCGTGATAGACAGCATCCAACATCTGTTGGATACACCATGATAGACAACATCCAACATCTGTAGGATGCACCATGATAGACAGCATCCAACATCTGCAGGATGCACCATGATAGACAGCATTCTACATCTGCAGGATGCACCATGATAGACAGCATCCAACATCTGCAGGATGCACCATGATAGACAGCATCCAACATCTGCAGGATGCACCATGATAGACAGCATTCTACATCTGCAGGATGCACCATGATAGACAGCATTCTACATCTGCAGGATGCACCATGATAGACAGCATCCAACATCTGCAGGATGCACCATGATAGACAGCATTCTACATCTGCAGGATGCACCATGATAGACAGCATCCAACATCTGCAGGATGCACCATGATAGACAGCATTCTACATCTGCAGGATGCACCATGATAGACAGCATCCAACATCTGCAGGATGCACCATGATAGACAACATCCAACATCTGCAGGATGCACCATGATAGACAGCATCCAACATCTGCAGGATGCACCATGATAGACAGCATCTACATCTGCAGGATGCACCATGATAGACAGCATCCAACATCTGCAGGGTGCACCATGATAGACAGCATTCTACATCTGCAGGATGCACCATGATAGACAGCATCCAACATCTGCAGGGTGCACCATGATAGACAGCATTCTACATCTGCAGGATGCACCATGATAGACAGCATTCTACATCTGCAGGATGCACCATGATAGACAGCATTCTACATCTGCAGGATGCACCATGATAGACAGCATCCAACATCTGCAGGATGCACCATGATAGACAGCATTCTACATCTGCAGGATGCACCATGATAGACAGCATCCAACATCTGCAGGATGCACCATGATAGACAGCATTCTACATCTGCAGGATGCACCATGATAGACAGCATTCTACATCTGCAGGATGCACCATGATAGACAGCATCCAACATCTGCAGGTTGCACCATGATAGACAACATCCAACATCTGCTAGATGCACCATAATAGACAGCATCCAACATCTGCTGGATGCACCATAATAGACAGCATCCAACATCTGCTGGTTGCACCATGATAGAGAGCATCCAACATATGCTCAATGCACCATGATAGACAGCATCCAACATCTGTTGGATACACCATGATAGACAGCAAACAACATCTGCAGGATGCACCGTGATAGACAGCATCCAACATATGCTGGATGCACCGTGATAGACAGCATCCAACATCTGTTGGATACACCATGATAGACAACATCCAACATCTGTAGGATGCACCATGATAGACAGCATCCAACATCTGCAGGATGCACCATGATAGACAGCATTCTACATCTGTAGGATGCACCATGATAGACAGCATCCAACATCTGCAGGATGCACCATGATAGACAGCATTCAACATCTGTAGGATGCACCATGATAGACAGCATTCAACATCTGCAGGATGCACCATGATAGACAACATCCAACATATGTGGGATGCATCATGATAGACAGCATCCAACATCTGCAGGGTGCACCATGATAGACAACATCCAACATCTGTAGGATGTACCATGATAGACAGCATCCAACATCTGCAAGATACACCATGATATATAGCATCCAACATATGTTGGATGCAGCATGATAGACAACATCCAACATCTGTAGGATGTACCATGATAGACAGCATCCAACATCTGCAAGATACACCATGATATATAGCATCCAACATCTGTAGGATGCACCATGATAGACAGCATCCAACATCTGCAGGATGCACCATGATAGACAGCATTCTACATCTGTAGGATGCACCGTGATAGACAGCATCCAACATATGCTCAATGCACCATGATAGACAGCATCCAACATCTGCTGGATACACCATGATAGACAACATCCAACATCTGTAGGATGTACCATGATAGACAGCATCCAACATCTGCAAGATACACCATGATATATAGCATCCAACATATGTTGGATGCAGCATGATAGACAGCATCCAACATCTGCTGGATAAACCATGATAGACAGCATCCAACATCCATAGGATGCACCGTGATAGACAGCATCCAACATCTGCAGGATGCACTATGATAGACAGCATCCAACATCTGCAGGATGCACCATGATAGACAGCATCCAACATCTGTAGGATGCACCATGATAGACAACATCCAACATCTGCAGGATGCACCATGATAGACAGCATCCAACATCTGCAGGATGCACCATGATAGACAGCATCCAACATCTGCAGGATGCACCATGATAGACAGCATCCAACATCTGCAGGATGCACCATGATAGACAGCATCCAACATCTGCAGGATGCACCATGATAGACAACATCCAACATCTGCAGGATGCACCATGATAGACAGCATCCAACATCTGCAGGATGCACCATGATAGACAGTATCCAACATCCGTAGGATGCAACGTGATAGACAGCATCCAACATCTGCAGGATGCACCATGGTAGACAGCATACAACATCTACAGGATGCACCATGATAGACAGCATCCAACATCCGTAGGATGCACCATGATAGACAGTATCCAACATCCGTAGGATGCAACGTGATAGACAGCATCCAACATCTACAGGATGCACCATGATAGACAGCATCCAACATCTGTAGGATGCACCGTGATAGACAGCATCCAACATCTGCAGGATGCACCATGATAGACAGCCTCCAAACATCTGTAGGATGCACCATGACAGACAACATCCAACATCTGCAGGATGCAACGTGATAGACAGCATCCAAAATCCATAGGATGCAACATGATTGACAGCATCCAACATCTGCAGGATGCACCATGATAGACAACATCCAACATCTGCAGGATGCAAAATGATAGACAGCATCCAAAATCCATAGGATGCAACATGATTGACAGCATCCAACATCTACAGGATGCACCATGATAGAGAACATCCAACATATGCTCAATGCACCATGATAGACAGCATCCAACATCTGTTGGATACATCATGATAGACAACATCCAACATCTGCAGGATACACCATGATAGACAACATCCAACATCTGCAGGATGCACCATGATAGACAACATCCAACATCTGCAGGATACACCATGATAGACAACATCCAACATCTGCAGGATGCACCATGATAGACAACATCCAACATCTGCAGGATGCACCATGATAGACAACATCCAACATCTGCAGGATGCACCATGATAGACAACATCCAACATCTGCAGGATACACCATGATAGACAACATCCAACATCTGCAGGATGCACCATGATAGACAACATCCAACATCTGCAGGATGCACCATGATAGACAACATCCAACATCTGCAGGATGCACCATGATAGACAGCATCCAACATCTGCTGGATGCACCATGATAGACAGCAAACAACATCTGCAGGATGCACCGTGATAGAGAGCATCCAACATATGCTGGATGCACCATGATAGACAGCAAACAACATCTGCAGGATGCACCATGATAGACAGCATCCAACATCTGTTGGATACACCATGATAGACAACATCCAACATCTGTAGGATACACCATGATAGACAGCATCCAACATCTGCAGGATGCACCATGATAGACAGCATCCAACATCTGCAGGATGCACCATGATAGACAGCATCCAACATCTGCAGGATGCACCATGATAGACAGCATCCAACATCTGCAGGATGCACCATGATAGACAACATCCAACATCTGTAGGATGCACCATGATAGACAGCATCCAACATCTGCAGGATGCACCATGATAGACAGCATCCAACATCTGCAGGATGCACCATGATAGACAGCATCCAACATCTGCAGGATGCACCATGATAGACAGCATCCAACATCTGCAGGATGCACCATGATAGACAGCATCCAACATCTGCAGGATGCACCATGATAGACAGCATTCAACATCTGTAGGATGCACCATGATAGACAGCATCCAACATCTGCTGGATGCACCATGATAGACAGCATACAACATCTGCAGGATGCACCATGATAGACAGCATCCAACATCTGTTGGATACACCATGATAGACAACATCCAACATCTGTAGGATGCACCATGATAGACAGCATCCAACATCTGCAGGATGCACCATGATAGACAGCATCCAACATCTGTAGGATGCACCATGATAGACAGCATTCAACATCTGTAGGATGCACCATGATAGACAGCATCCAACATCTGTAGGATGCACCATGATAGACAGCATACAACATCTGCAGGATGCACCATGATAGACAGCATCAACATCTGTAGGATGCACCATGATAGACAGCATCCAACATCTGCAGGATGCACCATGATAGACAGCATCCAACATCTGCAGGATGCACCATGATAGACAGCATTCAACATCTGCTAGGATGCAC
>JBBPBX010096557.1:0-13010 GCA_038048925.1 Garcialebias charrua
CAGATCAGAGCGCTCGTAAATCGGGGACTACCTGTAGTAACTTATTGGTGACAACTTGTTGCCCTTCTCCACCAAGGGGCAATACCGCTTCGTCTGACATGATTTATTCCTCCAACTCACAACTTGTTGCCCTTTTCCACCAGGGGGTAGTACCGCTTCGTCTGACATTTATTCCTCCAACTCAACTCCAACCACTGCTATATATATGCGCCTTGGTTATTTGGTTTATCCTACTAAAATGGCAGAAATTCTGGAATTCTAGAATTCTAGTCACGTGTGTGGGAACTATGTATTGATGACATCATTATTATCACATCTGTAAATAAACACTGTAAATTATAATTTGAGTCGGTTTCTGTTCAGTAATGGTCTTTTATTTGAGTACACTTGCTATCATAATAGAGTGTGCACACGCGTAGCGAGGGGGGGTTTGAACGAACCGCCCACTTTGCCCATGAAGTCCTGCATACAACTCCCGCACAACACAAGTTCTGTGGAAAGAGAGGTGGAAAGAGAAGGTATGGAGACGCCGCTAATATCATATCAGTTAACATGCCTTGGTGGTTCACTGGAAACGCGTCGGGGTTGCCACTCCAAACTTTATCTTGATGTGGATTCGAATCCTCACTTGGTTGAAATTATTTTACGTTTGTCTTTTATTGGATAAAAAAAAGGAGTTTGTGTTATGCCTGTGGTTAACACAAACTCCTTTTTTATCCAATGAAAGACAAACGTAAAATAATTCCTTTCAAATCGAAGTTTCAGTGTGAAGGTTGATAATTTTACCTCTGCATCTGCTGCCCTCCCCTGGGGTGTACCCCAGGGATCTATCCTTGGTCCTCTGCTCTTCTCACTTTACCTTCTGCCACTCGGTTCTATTTTCAGAAAACATGGTGTGCAGTTTCATTTGTATGCGGATGACTGTCAAGTCTATTTTCCTATAAAACAAAATGGCTCCACGCAGTCTCTTTTGGACTGTCTTGGTGACATTAGAGGGTGGATGGCGCTTAATTTCCTTCATTTTAATGATAAAAAGACCGAGGTTATGGTCTTTAAATCTAGTGCTCCTGACAGCCCCACCACTTTTGATTTTTCCTCTTTGGCCCCATATGAAAAGTCGATTGTGACAAATCTAGGAGTGAAAATTGACCCCTGCCTGAAACTGGACTGTCACATCAACAGCATGGTTAAGTCCTCGTTCTTTCATTTGAGGCGCCTGTCAAAAATCAAGCCCCTCCTTTCTAGACGCCACTTAGAGACCGTAATCCACGCTTTTATTACTTCACGCCTGGATTATTGTAACTCTCTTCTGATTGGAGTAAATAAGGCCTCGCTTTCTCGGTTGCAGCTGGTACAAAATGCTGCTGCACGATTTTTGACTGGTACAGGCAGACGTGAGCACATCACTCCAGTCTTAATGTCCCTTCATTGGCTTCCTGTCCAGTTTCGAATCCATTTTAAAGTTTTATTGTTTGTTTTTAAGTCTTTGAACGGTTTTAGTCCCTCTTATCTGTCTGAACTGCTTCAACTTTATGTGCCATCACGTGCTCTCAGATCCGCTGACCAGATGCTTTTAGCAGTCCCAAAAACCTTTTATAAGACCAGAGGAGACAGAGCATTTTCAGCTCTGGCTCCTAAATTGTGGAACGAGCTGCCACTGAAGGTCAGGCAGGCCCCATCAATATCTGTTTTTAAAACTCGTTTAAAAACACATATGTTTTCATTGGCTTTTAAACCAGAATGAGTTCACATCTCTGTTTTAATGTTGTATTATTTTACTTGTGATGTTCCGATATTTATATGATTGAGATTGATTGTTTTTATTGTTTTGTGCTTGTTTTTATTTTTGTACAGCACTTCGGACGGCTGCTGCTGTATTTTTAAGTGCTTTATAAATAAACTGGTATGGTATGGTATGGTATAATTCCAACCAAGTGAGGATTCAAACCCACGTCAAGATAAAGTTAGGAGTGGCAACCCCGACGCGTTTCCAGTAAACCACAGAGTCGTGTTGTTTTTTTTCAGGTCTACTTTTTGTTTAAATGAACCGCCCCTCATAAAATCCTGGCTACGCCCATAGTGTGTGACATATTTCTTCTTATCGGTCATAACGCATGCTGATAAACACAAGAGGTGCATCAGAAAATACCTTGCTGCACCAAAGGGAGCAGTGCTGCCCCATAGGAAAAATGAAGCAGGTGCTGCTTTGTGTTATTTTGCTACGCAGAGGGACAGCAGAAGTGAAGCAAACGGAACACTCATTTAAATTTGTTTAGACAAAATGGAAGATCATATATCAAATCTAAAGGATTTTTCTAAACTAGATCAGAGTCAGAGAATCAGAGTTTCTTTATTTGTCATTTTCACCACATGTGGTACATGTGGTGGAACAAAACTGTGTACACAGGCTCCAGATACATCCAACAAAAAATGTAAAAGAAAAACAGTAATGAGATCCAAGATATGAATCAAGAAAAATGCCAACTAAAAATATGCTGGTGACGATTCTCAGTCGTCCAGAACATGATAAAATCAAAAAAGGCGTTCAATACGGAATCAACTGGACTTTATTTGTTGCAGAAAACGTTTTGACTTCTGTCCAAAAGTCTTTTACAATTCTGAATGAAAGGAAGCTGTGAGACCGAAAAGTTTTATACAGGCTGACAAGCCACACCAACTTATGAAATTGGAAACTGAAATAACCCCACACCATACCTGAGATAACATGCCTATTCTATTTAAATTGACAAAACAACACAGCACAGCTTAACAGAAGAGGGTTTGTAACACATACATGTAAATTGAAAGATCACACCTTAACAGTAGGGGGTTCCCTTGAGGTCTCTGGTAGAAGACACAAAACTGTATGTAAATTGACAAAAAACACCTCCCAAACAACAACAGAGGCTACTCAGAGAAATTTGTTAGTCTAATTTACAGACAAGACATCTCTGCTCCCATCCGATGTAAAACGTTTCGGAATAAAATCCAAAACTGAGTTATAAGTCTTAGAAAGTTGAAATCGCAGACCTCCTCTTCTGTTAAGAGAAGGTTTTTCTCTCTTAACATAAACGGCTTCCTTCACCTCTTCTCAAACAATCTGTGCTCTCGGTCCAAAATTTGAACATTCTGGTCCTCAAATGAGTGACCCTTGTCCGTGAGGTGGAGGTGAACAGCTGAGTTTTGTCCAGAGGAGGTTGCTCTCCTGTGTTAGGACATTCTTTTGTGGATAGGTTGCTTAGTTTCTCCGATGTAGCGGTCTGAGCAGACTTCGCTGCACTGGACTGCATAAACCACACCACTCTGTTTGTGTGTGGGGGTTTGGTCCTTAGGGTGGACCAGCCTCTGTCTGAGCGTCCTGCTAGGTTTGAAATGTACTGGGATGTTGTGTTTGTTGAAAATCCTTCTGAAATTCTCTGAGACTCCAGCAACATAAGGAATGACAATGTTTTTCCGTCTGTTAGACTTTTTCTGTTCATTATTGTGTTTAACAGATTTCCTTGCTGACTTGACAAAAGCCCAGTTGGGATATCCACATGTTTGCAGAGATTTTTTGATGTGTTTCTGTTCCTTTTCCTTCCCTTCTGTCCTTGTGGGGATGTGTTCTGCCCGATGCTGTAAAGTTCTGATGACAGAAAGTTTGTGCTCCAGTGGATGGTGAGAGTCGAACAGGAGATATTGGTCTGTGTGGGTTGGTTTTCTGTAAACTTCAATGTTGAGACTGTCATCTCCCTCCATATGCACCAAACAGTCCAAAAAAGGCAGCTTATTGTCGTTAGCATCCTCTCTGGTGAACTTGATGTTGTTATCAACAGAGTTAATGTGTCTGGTAAACGCTTCCACCTCCCTGGCTTGGATTTTGACACAGGTATCATCCACGTATCTGAACCAATGGCTTGGAGTTGTCCCCTCATAGGAGTTTAGGGCTCTCTGTTCCACTTCCTCCATGTAAAGATTAGCAACAATGGGTGAAACTGTAGATCCCATGGCACAGCCGTGCTTCTGTCTGTAGAAACTGTCATTGAACTTGGAATAAGTGGTGGAGAGGCAGAGATCCAGCAGGGTTCAGATGTGGTCTGGGGTTAAGTTGGTCATTTTGTCCAAATCCTTGTCCTGTAGAAGTCTTTTTTTGACAGTTTCTATTGCTTCAGAAATAGGACTGAAACATCACCATTTTACCAGCGGACAAAGGAAGATGCACAGTAATACTCAACACATCTGACTACCAGGAGAAAATAACCGCTCTACTGAATGACATTAACACCTATGAGCACCTGAAGAGGGACCCAACTAACACCTTTAAAAAGAAAGTCATTGATTATCTACAAAAACTCGAAAAGGAGAAAACAATCAATCGATCATTGTATTACAGACTGTACCCGGGGGAGGCCACTCCCTGTCTGTATGGACTTCCAAAAATACACAAAGAAGGTACACCTCTCAGACCCATCGTGAGCAGCATGAACTCAGTGACATACAATGTTGCTAAACATCTGGCTGGTATTTTAGCTCCTCTGGTTGGCAACACACCTCATCATATTAAAAACTCCATTGATTTCACCAACAAAGTTCAACATTTGAAGCTGACCCCGGGAGAAACTCTTGTATCATATGATGTGACTTCTCTGTTCACATGCATACCCATTTCTGAAGCAATAGAAACTGTCAAAAAAAGACTTCTACAGGACAAGGATTTGGACAAAAGGACCAACTTAACCCCAGACCACATCTGCACCCTGCTGGATCTCTGCCTCTCCACCACTTATTTCAAGTTCAATGACAGTTTTTACAGACAGAAGCACGGCTGTGCCATGGGATCTCCAGTGTCACCCATTGTTGCTAATCTTTACATGGAGGAAGTGGAACAGAGAGCCCTAAACTCCTATGAGGGGACAACTCCAAGCCATTGGTTCAGATACGTGGATGATACCTGTGTCAAAATCCAAGCCAGGGAGGTGGAAGCGTTTACCAGACACATTAACTCTGTTGATAACAACATCAAGTTCACCAGAGAGGATGCTAACGACAATAAGCTGCCTTTTTTGGACTGTTTGGTGCATATGGAGGGAGATGACAGTCTCAACATTGAAGTTTACAGAAAACCAACCCACACAGACCAATATCTCCTGTTCGACTCTCACCATCCACTGGAGCACAAACTTTCTGTCATCAGAACTTTACAGCATCGGGCAGAACACATCCCCACAAGGACAGAAGGGAAGGAAAAGGAACAGAAACACATCAAAAAATCTCTGCAAACATGTGGATATCCCAACTGGGCTTTTGTCAAGTCAGCAAGGAAATCTGTTAAACACAATAATGAACAGAAAAAGTCTAACAGACGGAAAAACATTGTCATTCCTTATGTTGCTGGAGTCTCAGAGAATTTCAGAAGGATTTTCAACAAACACAACATCCCAGTACATTTCAAACCTAGCAGGACGCTCAGACAGAGGCTGGTCCACCCTAAGGACCAAACCCCCACACACAAACAGAGTGGTGTGGTTTATGCAGTCCAGTGCAGCGAAGTCTGCTCAGACCGCTACATCGGAGAAACTAAGCAACCTATCCACAAAAGAATGTCCCAACACAGGAGAGCAACCTCCTCTGGACAAAACTCAGCTGTTCACCTCCACCTCACGGACAAGGGTCACTCATTTGAGGACCAGAATGTTCAAATTTTGGACCGAGAGCACAGATGGTTTGAGAGGGGGGTGAAGGAAGCTGTTTATGTTAAGAGAGAAAAACCTTCTCTTAACAGATGAGGAGGTCTGAGATTTCAACTTTCTAAGACTTATAACTCAGTTTTGGATTTGATTCCGAAACGTTTTACACCGGATGGGAGCAGAGATGTCTTGTCTGTAAATTAGACTAACAAAGTTCTCTGAGTAGCCTCTGTTGTTGTTTGGGAGGTGTTTTTTGTCAATTTACATACAGTTTTGTGTCTTCTACCAGAGACCTCAAGGGAACCCCCTACTGTTAAGGTGTGATCTTTCAATTTACATGTATGTGTTACAAACCCCCTTCTGTTAAGCTGTGATGTGTTGTTTTGTCAATTTAAATAGAATAGGCATGTTATCTCAGGTATGGTGTGGGGTTATTTCAGTTTCCAATTTCATATGTTGGTGCGTGGCTTGTCAGCCTGTATAAAACTTCTCGGTCTCACAGCTTCCTTTCATTCAGAATTGAAAAAGACTTCTGGACAGAAGTCGAAACGTTTTCTGCAACAAATAAAGTCCAGTTGATTCTGTATTGAACGCCTTTTTTGATTTTATCATGTCCTGGACGACTGAGAATCTTCACCAGCATATTGCTGTTCATTTTGGGAAGGATACCCTAAAAGCTGTGCGAGAATTTGAGAAGATGTCAAGGAAATTGGCAGACTACAGGAACCATCTCCGTTTCAGTCTGAGATGCAGACAAGAAAAACTCATCCCCAGCAGTTTAAAACTCAACTCGACAATTAAAGGACAAAGAGCTGAAGGAATCCTCCTTAAAGCTCAACACAAGCTTCTCAATGAGAGAATAAGACAGATCAATTTCACTATTGAAGTTCTCTCACTTGAAATGGATCAGAGCCTCCTAAAGCTCTCCACTCTTCTACCACCACCTCTGTTGGAAGAAGTGTCCTGTTTTGTCGAAAAGGCTCAACTATCACAGCACCACAAAAGTAAGGAACTTCAAAAAAGTAAGTTCCTAAAATTACAACAGAGAGCATTTTTCTCATCACAAATCATCAGTCAAGATAAGGAGTTTGGCTCCAACACAAATACTCAGGAACAGTGGGTTAGAAATTTGTCTAACAGGACCTTGACACAACCTGAGAAAAATGTGTTGGCAAAAGGACTAAATTTTGCCATCTCCCCACAAGAAATACCTGTTGTGGAACTAATCACAGCCACAGAATCTGCGATTAGGAACAACAACTTGACAGGTACAGAGGCTGAACAACTTCGGATGAAAATATCAGCTACCCTCTCCAGTGCCAAACTGCCTCCCTCAAATCTTACACCACAGGAAAGGAGAGCCATAACATCACTCAGCCAGGACCGAAACATCACCATTTTACCAGCGGACAAAGGAAGATGCACAGTAATACTCAACACATCTGACTACCAGGAGAAAATAACCGCTCTACTGAATGACAGTAACACCTATGAGCACCTGAAGAGGGACCCAACTAACACCTTTAAAAAGAAAGTCATTGATTATCTACAAAAACTCGAAAAGGAGAAAACAATCAATCGATCATTGTATTATAGACTGTACCCGGGGGAGGCCACTCCCTGTCTGTATGGACTTCCAAAAATACACAAAGAAGGTACACCTCTCAGACCCATCGTGAGCAGCATGAACTCAGTGACATACAATGTTGCTAAACATCTGGCTGGTATTTTAGCTCCTCTGGTTGGTAACACACCTCATCATATTAAAAACTCCATTGATTTCACCAACAAAGTTCAACATTTGAAGCTGACCCCGGGAGAAACTCTTGTATCATATGATGTGACTTCTCTGTTCACATGCATACCCATTTCTGAAGCAATAGAAACTGTCAAAAAAAGACTTCTACAGGACAAGGATTTGGACAAAAGGACCAACTTAACCCCAGACCACATCTGCACCCTGCTGGATCTCTGCCTCTCCACCACTTATTTCAAGTTCAATGACAGTTTTTACAGACAGAAGCACGGCTGTGCCATGGGATCTCCAGTGTCACCCATTGTTGCTAATCTTTACATGGAGGAAGTGGAACAGAGAGCCCTAAACTCCTATGAGGGGACAACTCCAAGCCATTGGTTCAGATATGTGGATGATACCTGTGTCAAAATCCAAGCCAGGGAGGTGGAAGCGTTTACCAGACACATTAACTCTGTTGATAACAACATCAAGTTCACCAGAGAGGATGCTAACGACAATAAGCTGCCTTTTTTGGACTGTTTGGTGCATATGGAGGGAGATGACAGTCTCAACATTGAAGTTTACAGAAAACCAACCCACACAGACCAATATCTCCTGTTCGACTCTCACCATCCACTGGAGCACAAACTTTCTGTCATCAGAACTTTACAGCATCGGGCAGAACACATCCCCACAAGGACAGAAGGGAAGGAAAAGGAACAGAAACACATCAAAAAATCTCTGCAAACATGTGGATATCCCAACTGGGCTTTTGTCAAGTCAGCAAGGAAATCTGTTAAACACAATAATGAACAGAAAAAGTCTAACAGACGGAAAAACATTGTCATTCCTTATGTTGCTGGAGTCTCAGAGAATTTCAGAAGGATTTTCAACAAACATAACATCCCAGTACATTTCAAACCTAGCAGGACGCTCAGACAGAGGCTGGTCCACCCTAAGGACCAAACCCCCACACACAAACAGAGTGGTGTGGTTTATGCAGTCCAGTGCAGCGAAGTCTGCTCAGACCGCTACATCGGAGAAACTAAGCAACCTATCCACAAAAGAATGTCCCAACACAGGAGAGCAACCTCCTCTGGACAAAACTCAGCTGTTCACCTCCACCTCACGGACAAGGGTCACTCATTTGAGGACCAGAATGTTCAAATTTTGGACAGAGAGCACAGATGGTTTGAGAGGGGGGTGAAGGAAGCTGTTTATGTTAAGAGAGAAAAACCTTCTCTTAACAGAGGAGGAGGTCTGAGATTTCAACTTTCTAAGACTTATAACTCAGTTTTGGATTTGATTCCGAAACGTTTTACACCGGATGGGAGCAATGATGTCTTGTCTGTAAATTAGACTAACAAATTTCTCTGAGTAGCCTCTGTTGTTGTTTGGAAGGTGTTTTTTGTCAATTTACATACAGTTTTGTGTCTTCTAGCAGAGACCTCAAAGGAACCCTTACTGTTAAGGTGTGATCTTTCAATTTACATGTATGTGTTACAAACCCCCTTCTTTTAAGCTGTGATGTGTTGTTTTGTCAATTTAAATAGAATAGGCATGTTATCTCAGGTATGGTGTGGGGTTATTTCAGCTTCCAATTTCATAAGTTGGTGTGTGGCTTGTCAGCCTGTATAAAACTTCTCGGTCTCACAGCTTCCTTTCATTCAGAATTGAAAAAGACTTCTGGACAGAAGTCGAAACGTTTTCTGCAACAAATAAAGTCCAGTTGATTCTGTATTGAACGCCTTTTTGATTTTATCATGTCCTGGATGACTGAGAATCTTCACCAGCATATTGTTGTTCATTTTGGGAAGGATACCCTAAAAGCTGTGCGAGAATTTGAGAAGATGTCAAGGAAATTGGCAGACTACAGGAACCATCTCCATTTCAGTCTGAGATGCAGACAAGAAAAACTCATCCCCAGCAGTTTAAAACTCAACTCGACAATTAAAGGACAAAGAGCTGAAGGAATCCTCCTTAAAGCTCAACACAAGCTTCTCAATGAGAGAATAAGACAGATCAATTTCACTATTGAAGCTCTCTCACTTGAAATGGATCAGAGCCTCCTAAAGCTCTCCACTCTTCTACCACCACCTCTGTTGGAAGAAGTGTCCTGTTTTGTTGAAAAGGCTCAACTATCAACGCACCACAAAAGTAGGGAACTTCAAAATGTAAGTTCCTAAAATTACAACAGAGAGCGTTTTTCTCATCACAAATCATCAGTCAAGATAAGGAGTTTGGCTCCAACACAAATACTCAGGAACAGTGGGTTAGAAATTTGTCTAACAGGACCTTGACACAACCTGAGAAAAATGTGTTGGGAAAAGGACTAAATTTTGCCATCTCCCCACAAGAAATACCTGGTGTGGAACTAATCACAGCCACAGAATCTGCGATTAGGAACAACAATTTGACATGTACAGAGGCTGAACAACTTCGGATGAAAATATCAGCTACCCTCTCCAGTGCCAAACTGCCTCCCTCAAATCTTACACCACAGGAAAGGAGAGCCATAACATCACTCAGCCAGGACCGAAACATCACCATTTTACCAGCGGACAAAGGAAGATGCACAGTAATACTCAACACATCTGACTACCAGGAGAAAATAACCGCTCTACTGAATGACAGTAACACCTATGAGCACCTGAAGAGGGACCCAACTAACACCTTTAAAAAGAAAGTCATTGATTATCTACAAAAACTCGAAAAGGAGAAAACAATCAATCGATCATTGTATTATAGACTGTACCCGGGGGAGGCCACTCCTTGTCTGTATGGACTTCCAAAAATACACAAAGAAGGTACACCTCTCAGACCCATCGTGAGCAGCATGAACTCAGTGACATACAATGTTGCTAAACATCTGGCTGGTATTTTAGCTCCTCTGGTTGGAAACACACCTCATCATATTAAAAACTCCATTGATTTCACCAACAAAGTTCAACATTTGAAGCTGACCCCGGGAGAAACTCTTGTATCATATGATGTGACTTCTCTGTTCACATGCATACCCATTTCTGAAGCAATAGAAACTGTCAAAAAAAGACTTCTACAGGACAAGGATTTGGACAAAAGGACCAACTTAACCCCAGACCACATCTGCACCCTGCTGGATCTCTGCCTCTCCACCACTTATTTCAAGTTCAATGACAGTTTTTACAGACAGAAGCACGGCTGTGCCATGGGATCTCCAGTGTCACCCATTGTTGCTAATCTTTACATGGAGGAAGTGGAACAGAGAGCCCTAAACTCCTATGAGGGGACAACTCCAAGCCATTGGTTCAGATACGTGGATGATACCTGTGTCAAAATCCAAGCCAGGGAGGTGGAAGCGTTTACCAGACACATTAACTCTGTTGATAACAACATCAAGTTCACCAGAGAGGATGCTAACGACAATAAGCTGCCTTTTTTGGACTGTTTGGTGCATATGGAGGGAGATGACAGTCTCAACATTGAAGTTTACAGAAAACCAACCCACACAGACCAATATCTCCTGTTCGACTCTCACCATCCACTGGAGCACAAACTTTCTGTCATCAGAACTTTACAGCATCGGGCAGAACACATCCCCACAAGGACAGAAGGGAAGGAAAAGGAACAGAAACACATCAAAAAATCTCTGCAAACATGTGGATATCCCAACTGGGCTTTTGTCAAGTCAGCAAGGAAATCTGTTAAACACAATAATGAACAGAAAAAGTCTAACAGACGGAAAAACATTGTCATTCCTTATGTTGCTGGAGTCTCAGAGAATTTCAGAAGGATTTTCAACAAACATAACATCCCAGTACATTTCAAACCTAGCAGGACGCTCAAACAGAGGCTGGTCTACCCTAAGGACCAAACCCCCACACACAAACAGAGTGGTGTGGTTTATGCAGTCCAGTGCAGCGAAGTCTGCTCAGACCGCTACATCGGAAAAACTAAGCAAACTATCCACAAAAGAATGTCCCAACACAGGAGAGCAACCTCCTCTGGACAAAACTCAGCTGTTCACCTCCACCTCACGGACAAGGGTCACTCATTTGAGGACCAGAATGTTCAAATTTTGGACAGAGAGCACAGATGGTTTGAGAGGGGGGTGAAGGAAGCTGTTTATGTTAAGAGAGAAAAACCTTCTCTTAACAGAGGAGGAGGTCTGAGATTTCAACTTTCTAAGACTTATAACTCAGTTTTGGATTTGATTCCGAAACGTTTTACACCGGATGGGAGCAATGATGTCTTATCTGTAAATTAGACTAACAAATTTCTCTGAGTAGCCTCTGTTGTTGTTTGGAAGGTGTTTTTTGTCAATTTACATACAGTTTTGTGTCTTCTAGCAGAGACCTCAAAGGAACCCTTACTGTTAAGGTGTGATCTTTCAATTTACATGTATGTGTAACAAACCCCCTTCTTTTAAGCTGTGATGTGTTGTTTTGTCAATTTAAATAGAATAGGCATGTTATCTCAGGTATGGTGTGGGGTTATTTCAGCTTCCAATTTCATAAGTTGGTGTGTGGCTTGTCAGCCTGTATAAAACTTCTCGGTCTCACAGCTTCCTTTCATTCAGAATTGAAAAAGACTTCTGGACAGAAGTCGAAACGTTTTCTGCAACAAATAAAGTCCAGTTGATTCTGTATTGAACGCCTTTTTGATTTTATCATGTCCTGGATGACTGAGAATCTTCACCAGCATATTGTTGTTCATTTTGGGAAGGATACCCTAAAAGCTGTGCGAGAATTTGAGAAGATGTCAAGGAAATTGGCAGACTACAGGAACCATCTCCATTTCAGTCTGAGATGCAGACAAGAAAAACTCATCCCCAGCAGTTTAAAACTCAACTCGACAATTAAAGGACAAAGAGCTGAAGGAATCCTCCTTAAAGCTCAACACAAGCTTCTCAATGAGAGAATAAGACAGATCAATTTCACTATTGAAGCTCTCTCACTTGAAATGGATCAGAGCCTCCTAAAGCTCTCCACTCTTCTACCACCACCTCTGTTGGAAGAAGTGTCCTGTTTTGTTGAAAAGGCTCAACTATCAACGCACCACAAAAGTAGGGAACTTCAAAATGTAAGTTCCTAAAATTACAACAGAGAGCGTTTTTCTCATCACAAATCATCAGTCAAGATAAGGAGTTTGGCTCCAACACAAATACTCAGGAACAGTGGGTTAGAAATTTGTCTAACAGGACCTTGACACAACCTGAGAAAAATGTGTTGGGAAAAGGACTAAATTTTGCCATCTCCCCACAAGAAATACCTGGTGTGGAACTAATCACAGCCACAGAATCTGCGATTAGGAACAACAATTTGACATGTACAGAGGCTGAACAACTTCGGATGAAAATATCAGCTACCCTCTCCAGTGCCAAACTGCCTCCCTCAAATCTTACACCACAGGAAAGGAGAGCCATAACATCACTCAGCCAGGACCGAAACATCACCATTTTACCAGCGGACAAAGGAAGATGCACAGTAATACTCAACACATCTGACTACCAGGAGAAAATAGCAGCTCTACTGAATGACAGTAACACCTATGAGCACCTGAAGAGGGACCCAACTAACACCTTTAAAAAGAAAGTCATTGATTATCTACAAAAACTCGAAAAGGAGAAA
>JBBPBX010096558.1:0-13010 GCA_038048925.1 Garcialebias charrua
ACAACACAAAGATTTTAACACTGGACTCTGTGTCATCAAACGGGTTATTCACTAAACTCTCGGTCATGTGCTCATTCAGTTTGCACTACTTCTCATATTTGCACTAATGTTTGTATTACATTACTGCCTATAGTCATACTACTGTTTACATTCACTGTTTACATTTATTAATACTGTTTACATTTATTACTACTGCTTTACATTTATTATTACTGTTTACATTTACACTACTTTTATCTACACTACTGCAGATACATATACAGTATTCTCTGACTAGCCTTATCTAAGGATGCCAAATGTGCCTTATGTGCCTTACTTCATATGCCACTTTGCCTATATACCAACATCAACTACCTCATACATATACTGTGTACATTAACTTATATGCTGCTGTGCCACTCTTTGCAAATGTCAACGCTAGAAACTTCAGTTTATTTTATAGATATACGTTTTTATACTTTTTATACTACTATGCAAAAACTCAGGACAGTATTACACTTTTATTATTTCATTTTATGCTTATGTTCATTGGGTGTTTGGTGTTTCAGTGTTGGTGTAAATTTTCATACTTTTATAATCCATCCATCCATCCATCCATTTTCTTCCGCTTATCCGGGGTCGGGTCGCGGGGGTAGCAGCCTAAGTAGGGAGGCCCAGACTTCCCTCTCCCCAGCCACTTGGAGCAGCTCCTCTGGGGGAATCCCAAGGCGTTCCCAGGCCAGCCGAGAAACATAGTCCCTCCAGCGTATCCTGGGTCTTCCTCTGGGTCTCCTCCCGGTGGGACATGCCCGGAACACCTCACCAGGGAGGCGTCCAGGAGGCATCCTAACCAGATGCCCGAGCCACCTCAACTGGCTCCTCTCGATGTGGAGAAGCAGCGGCTCTACTCCGAGTCCCTCCCGGATGACTGAGCTTCTCACCCTATCTCTAAGGGAGAGTCCAGACACCCTGCGGAGAAAACTCATTTCAGCCGCTTGTATCCGAGATCTTGTTCTTTCGGTCATAACCCAAAGCTCATGACCATAGATGAGGGTGGGAACGTAGATCGATCGGTAAATTGAGAGCTTTGCCTTTTGACTCAGCTCTCTCTTCACCACGACAGACCGGTACAGCGCCCGCTTCACTGCGGACGCTGCACCTATCATACTTTTATACTATTATGAAAAAACTCAGGACAGTGTTACACTTTTACTATTTTATGCTTATGTTTATTAAATGTTTTAGTGTTTAGTGTTTAGATGGTTACTGTTGCACCGAGGGACTGAGAGAAATGCAATTTCGGTCCTGTGTATGTCCTGTACATATTGCAGTTCTGACAATAAAGTTGACTTTGACTTTGACTTTGAAGACCTCGCGCTGCCTCTGAGTAGAAAGTACGAGCAGTGGCAACAGAAATGCAGTTTAGACAGATGGCTGTCAAAAATCATAAAAAAGGGCTATGCTCTTCAGTTTGCAGCAAAACCACCACCTTTCAAGGGGATTCTGGAAACAGTGTTGTCAGACCCACATCAAAACTCCTCCCTGCTGTCAGAAATTCAAGAAATGCTGACAAAGGGAGTAATCTCCAAGGCGGCAGAGGGAGAACAGAACAAAGGGTTCTACTCTCGTTACTTTCTCGTCCCCAAGAAGAATGGAGGCTCGAGACCAGTCTTGGATCTGTCGGTTTTCAACAGATCAATTCTAGTGAGAGGTTTTCACATGCTCATAATAAAACAGCTGCTGAAGAATCTTCACAAATGGGACTGGTTCACATCCCTCGATCTGAAAGATGCTTACTGGCACGTCAGCATCATCTCTCAACACAGGAAATACCTCAGGTTTTCCTTCCAAGGGAACCAGTTCGAGTTCAACAGGCTGGTATTCGGCTACTCGTTAGCGCCCAGAACTTTTTCAAAGTGTGTGGAAGCAGCGATACGCCCACTTCGCTCAGCAGGGATGCAGATTCTTTTTTACTTAGACGATCTGCTCATTTTAAGCAGATCGAGAGAGGAAGCAGCAGCCCAGACCAGGGCGTTAGCAGAACACCTGCTGGACCTGGGATTCGCTGTAAACTGGACGAAAAGCTCCGTAATCCCAGCACAATCCATTGTTTACCTGGGGATAGAACTGGATTCACGCTCGATGAGAGCACGCCTGTCAGAGCAGAGGGCAGCCGATCTGACAGCACAGCTGAAGCGCGTCCAACCGGGGAAGGTGGTGACGGCGGCAACAATTATGCGGCTATTAGGCCTGATGGCAGCCGCCCATGTGGTGATAAATCTGGGTTTATTGCACATGAGATCGACCCAATGCTGGTTTGCCAGCCTGCGCGTGGACCCGGTGTGCCAGAAGCGCAGGATGGTGCTGGTTCCCCCATCCGTAAGGCCAGACCTACGTCACTGGAAAAACACCCGCATCCTGAAGGAGGGTGTCTCCATGATCACACCTACGTCTCACATCCCAGTGTTCACAGACGCTTCTCTAATGGGATGGGGGGGAACGTGTCTGTCCCAATCTGTGGGGGGAAGGTAGCCAAGCTACATTCACCTTCACATAAACGTTCTGGAACTGATGACAGTCCAGAAGGTTTTACAACATTTTTCTCATCTGGTTCAGCAGTAACATGTACTAGTGCACACCGACAACCAGGTGGCAGCATCGTACATCAATCGTCAGGGGGGATCTCGCTCAGCTCAGCTGCTGCACGTTGCCAGACAACTGCTGTTGTGGGCTCAACAGAAACTGCTCTCACTGAGAGCAGTGTACATCCCTGGGGTGCTGAACGTGGGGGCGGACATCATGTCGAGAGGGGGGCCACGTCAGGGGGACTGGTCCCTCCACTCAGACATAATCAATCAGATCTGGGCCAGGTTCGGGCGCGCAGAAATAGACCTCTTCGCAGCCCGAAACAACAAGAAGTGTCCACTCTGGTGCTCACTGAACCCCAAAGACGACCCCCCTCTGGGAGTGGATGCTTTTGCGCTCAGCTGGTGATCAGAAAAATGGCTGTATGCTTTCCCACCAGTCTCTCTCATCCCGAGGGTACTGGAGCGAGTCCGAGAAGAGAAACTATCTCTTATCCTTGTGGCCCCAGAGCGCAAGTATGCCCCCTGGTTCCCAGACCTGCAGCGGCTGGTAGTGGACAGTCCTCTGCAGCTTCCATGGAGGGAGGATGCTCTCCTCCAAGCAGGAGGGGCGATCAGACATTTCCTGGAAATAGGCCAACGCCTTTGGGCCTGGAAGCTGAGCGGCGCCGCCTAACAAATTTAGGCCTCACCCCAGCCGTGGTCCGGACAATTCAAGACGCCCGCGCGTCGTCCACTACTACGCTTTATGCGTCTAAGTGGGTAGCTTTTCAGCAGTGGTGCAGGGATAGAGACATCGAGGCCATAGCATGTGACATTAGCTGTGTTTTGTCTTTTCTACAGCTGCTGTTAGAGAGAGTGCTAGCCTTTAGCACAATAAAAGTTTACGCGGCGGCTATTTCATCGTGTCACGAGGGTTTCGGTGGTAGGACGTTATTCAATCATACACTGATGAAACGTTTCCTGAAGGACGTTAGACGCCTTAGACCCTTGAAGCGTGACATCACCCCTCAGTGGGATCTGGCATTAGTTCAAGGCTTTAACCAAAGCCCCCTTTGAACCGTTATAGGAGGTGTCAATGAAGTTTTTGTCCATAAAAACTGCTCTTCTGTTGGCACTCACGTCTGCAAAGAGGGTGAGTGACCTCTGTGCACTTTCTGTGGCTCTCTCCTGTTTACAAATTAAACCTGATGGCAGCTCAGCAACTTTGAGGCCTAATCCGGCTTTTATTCCAAAGTCGATCACCAGCAGTTTCAAATCACGGACAATTACTCTGAGTGGGTTCCATCTTCCTCCTCATTCATCAGAGGAGGAAGTTAGGTCACATCTATTATGCCCAGTTAGGGCTCTCAGATGTTATATGGCACGTACAGCGGGTGTGCGCCATTCTCAAAATCTGTTTGTCCATTATAGGGACAACTCAGCGGGTCGTGCTCTGTCCTCTCAGCGCCTCTCTCACTGGCTGTGTGAAGCCATAACAGAGGCTTACAAAGCTGTAGGGAAGGAGCCTCCTGCGTCTCTGCGAGCTCATTCGACGCGAGCAATGGCGTCGTCCATGGCTCTGCATGGTGGGATGTCGGTCAGCGACATCTGTCAGGCCGCAGCATGGAGCTTGCCCTGTTCTTTCACCCGTTTTTATTTACGGGATGTTTCTACTTTTTCTATGACTCATTCAGTTCTGGGAGTCCTGGATAAGTAATGGGAGTTCACCTCCTAATGTTATAACTGTTCCTCTGTACATAGTTCATGTAACAGTTTGACTTTTACCCTTTTTTGAAAGTTTTTGCAGCCAGAGAGTGATCCTCTCTCCGGCAATGTAAAAAAAAAAAAAAACACAACAACAAAACATTCTTTTTTCAATGTTGTGGCTCGCTGCTCAGCAGCAGGGCAAGTCTGGAGGTTGTTTAAAGGCCTGCAGGCCTTCTTCCAACCCACCACCTGCCCTCCCTCATGCATGAGGAAGGACGTGCTTATTGGGATTAGGTGAGCAGATGCTCCACATTGGTTGGATCCAGCGTGGCATGGACTACGGACATCTTTAACATCTCACTAAGCCAGGCCATCGTCCCCACCTGTTTCAAAGCCACCACCATCATCCCTGTCCCAAAGAAGGCAACGCCCGCATGCCTCAATGACTATCGCCCAGTAGCACTCACCCCCATCCTGATGAAGTGCTTTGAACGGCTAGTCATGAAAAGCATCACATCTGTCCTCCCTGCCTCCCTGGATCCCTTCCAATTTGCATACCGACCTAATCGCTCAACCGACGATGCCATCTCCTCTGCCCTCCACACAGCTCTCACACATCTGGACACGAAGGACTCTTATGTTAGAATGCTGTTCATCGACTTCAGCTCGGCATTCAACACCATCATCCCCCAACAGCTCATCCATAAACTGGACAGTCTGGGGCTGAACACCTCAATGTGTAACTGGCTGCTAGACTTCCTGACCGGGAGACCACAGACAGTACGGATCGGGAGTAACACATCTAGCACCATCACATTGAACACAGGGGCCCCACAAGGATGTGTGCTGAGCCCCCTTCTATTCACCCTGCTAACACACGACTGCACACCATCGTACAGCTCCAACCACTTCATCAAGTTTGCGGACGACACAACAGTGGTAGGTCTCATCAGCAACAACGATGAGACGGACTACAGGAACGAGGTGAGCCGCCTGGCCTTGTGGTGCGGACACAACAATCTCACTCTCAACGTGGAGAAGACAAAGGAGATTGTCGTGGACTTCAGGAAGAGGGATGCACAACATGCCCCTCTGACCATCAACAGCACCGCAGTGGAGAGAGTGGACAGCACCAAGTTCCTGGGAGTGCACGTCTCAGAAGGACCTGTCCTGGAGCAGGAACACTGCAGCACTGGCCAAGAAGGCTCACCAGCGCCTCTACTTTCTCCGCAAGCTGAAAAGGGCTGGAGCTTCAACCCCCATCATGTGCACCTTCTACAGAGGTGCCATAGAAAGTGTCCTGACCAGCTGCATCACGGTGTGGTTTGGTGCATGTACTGCATCATGCCGCAAGAGCCTCCAGCGCATCGTGAGAGCAGCTGAGAAGATCGTCGGCACCTCCTTGCCCTCACTGCAGGACTTACACAGCAAACGCCTCACTCGGAAAGCCCACTGCATGGCAGGTGATCCCACACACCCACTACACAGCTGCTTCAGACTGCTGCCATCAGGGAGGAGACTGAGGAGTCTCCAGGCTCGTACCAGTAGACTGAGAGACAGCTCTGTTCATCAGGCAGTCAGGATGCTAAACACTCTGCCTGCTCTGCCTCCCCTCCCATTTGAACTGCCTTAACACAAAAAAACTTTCTCACACATTACCACTCAACACAAAGTTTTTAACACTGGACTCTGTGTCATCAAACGGGTTATTCACTAAACTCTGTGCTCATTCAGTTTGCACTACTTCTCATATTTGCACTAATGTTTGTATTACATTACTGCCTATAGTCATACTACTGTTTACATTCACTGTTTACATTTATTAATACGGTTTACATTTATTACTACTGCTTTACATTTATTACTACCTGTTTACATTTACACTACTTTTATCTACACTACTGCAGATACATATACAGCATTCTCTGACTAGCCTTATCTAAGGATGCCAAATGTGCCTTATGTGCCTCACTGCATATGCCACTTTGCCTCTATACCAACATCAACTACCTCATACATATACTGTGTACATTAACTTATAGTGAGGACTGAACTTGGAAAAAGGGCCTTCTCCTACTCTGCTCCTGTTTCCTGGAATATCTTACAAAAAGATCTGAAGCTCTCGACCTTGACTTCTCTAAATGCTTTTCAGAATCTGTTGGAATCCTGGCAAAAACCAATGCAGATTTGTTCCTGTCTTTGATTTTATATGTCTACCTTAAGGCTGAGTTAGACTTTCGCTTTGGTCCGCAGGCTGGAGCGCGCGCGCCGCGCGTGCACTGTGCTGTGCGGCGAAATGCGTTTATAGTGTCGCCTCGGTGTTTATAGTTGTCCCACGGCGGCGCATGGCAAAGTGCTGTTCTTTTACGGACCAGCAGGAGGCAGTACCCTCTAAAACCTGTGCATATGTTGCAAGAAAGGTGTAGAAGAAGAAATCTACCGTAGAAGAAGAACTGTTTGACGTCACACAACAAAAACAAATAGCTTTCTGCTCGCGTGCTGAACTGTTGTCTTTATTTGCGGTTTTAATGCATGGAGTCAGCGGAGGAGAAAGCGATCACGTGACTTTTGGCGAAAAAACAAAAGAAAAGTCCGACTCCAGATCAGGAATGAAGGATAATTTAATACATTTTGTGTCACAAAACATTCCTCCATGCGTCGCGACTCCGTCTCCACGACCACAGCGGCGCAAACAGCTGCAGGCTCCGGCGTGAAGAGGGTGAAGGCTGTCGGTCAATCAAATCGTAGCGCCCACCGCGCGCGCGCAGGGCTTGCGGAGTTTCAAAAATTCAGAGGTGCACGGCACGCGCTAATCCCCTGCGCGGGGCCAACGCGCAGGGGCGGGGACTGTGAAATTGCGTCACTTTTGGAGTGCGCACCCTCGCGCGTTGCGCGTCGCGTCAAGTATAAATAAGGCTTTATAATGTTTTGCTAGTTTTTTGATACTTTGTTAAAAAAAAACCATTCTTTTGTTTTTTTCTCTCTTTTGTTTTTCTATTGTTTATTGTTTGTTTGTTTATTGTTTATTGTTTAAGGAAATTCTACCACTGCTGTTCATTGTTCTTTAGTTTTAGCAGGTCGCTTTCGTAAATGAGCCCATGAGGTTCAAAAGATTTACCTGACTAAATAAAGGTTGAATGAATGAATATGCTGCTGTGCCACTCTTTGCAAATGTCAATGCTAGAACCTTCAGTTTATTTTATAGATATACTTTTTATACTTTTTATACTACTATGCAAAAACTCAGGACAGTATTACACTTTTATTATTTCATTTTATGCTTATGTTCATTGGGTGTTTGGTGTTTTAGGGGTGTTTGGTGTTTCAGTGTTGGTGTAAATTTTCATACTTTTATACTATTATGAAAAACTCAGGACAGTGTTACACTTTTACTATTTTATGCTTATGTTTATTAAATGTTTTAGTGTTTAGTGTTTAGATGGTTACTGTTGCACCGAGGGACTGAGAGAAACGCAATTTCTGTCACGTTTCACGCCTGTTAGGTTAGATTTAGATTTTAGTCTCACTCTGTACAACACTGCTTGTTGTTTCTGGATTCTGTCCTGTCTCCTGTCTGTATGTGGGTTTAGGTTTGCCTTCATTTTGGAACCGGTTTGTCCTCACTGCTGCGCTCCTCACTGCTGCGCTGATTAGTTTCAAATCAGCTGCACCTGCTGCTACACCCTTTATAAGTCAGACTCTCACACCAGGTATTTGCCAGATAGTCGAAAACTGTTCACAGCAAGTAGTTATCCCGCGCCCGTTTCTGTCCCTCTTCCTGTTTCATGTATCCTCGCCTCATTGATTTCCTGGTTCTGACGTCTCGCCTGCCTGCACACCTGCCTCTGCCTTCTCCCTCTCGGACTGTCGTTTGCTGGATTAATGTGACTGACCCTGGATCGCCTGACTTCGTCTCATCGCCTGCCCCTATTTGGATCATCTGCTCTCCTGCGTCCTGGTGTGTTCCTTCATCTGCTGGATTACGTCACGCCTCGCTGCGGCCGGCTGTTTTCCTTCACCGGCAACAGCCCCTCCCCGCAGTGGACCTGATCAGCTGGAGTTTCTCCCCGCTGGACCTGATCAGCTGGAGTTTCTCCCCGCTCGGAAAACCCATCCATCTGTGAGACGACTCGTTCCAGCCAGTGGTCCCTGATCGACACCAGAGCCAATCAGAGCAGAACAAAGAAAATAAAAACTTTGATTTAATTGTCTAAACTTTTGTGGTGATTTTGGTCCGGTCATTTTGGGTTCGTGACAGAACTATCTGGCCAATATTATGGACCACTCACCTTCTGAGGACTGGCGCTCTGGTGTCGAAGGGGCTATTTCTAAATTAGAATCTGGTATGACTGACATTGTTCGTATGTTAAAGGAGATGGCGCCCCAACCTCACCAGCAGGACTCAGGCGCTGTCGGACCACCATCAGAACCAGCCCGGGAGCCCAAGTTAACCCCACCAGAACTGTTTTCTGGTGAACCCGACCAATGTCGCCCGTTTATCACCCAGTGTGAAATCCATTTTCAGCTTCAACCATCCTGTTTTCCCTCTGAGAGGTCAAAAGTGGCATACATGATCTCCCTTCTCTCTGGCAAAGCCAAGAGGTGGGGAACCACCGAATGGCAACGGGATTCACGTTTTTGCTATGTTTTTCAGGATTTTGCCAAGGAACTGTGCAGAGTCTTTGATCCCGTTCTTCCTGAGCGAGAGGCGGCCAGACGCCTTTTCTCCATCACACAAGGTAACCGTCGAGTTACTGAATATATCATTGACTTTCATTCTACTGCTGCAGGCAGCCACTGGAACGAGGAGGCACTCACAGATGCCTTTTTTCGGGGACTTAATGACAACATTAAGGATGGACTAGCACTAAAACGTTACCCTGAGTCACTTCTGGACCTCGAAGAGTTAGCCACCAGGGTGGACCTTCGTTTGGCTGAGCGCTCGAGGGATCGAGGTTCTCGCCGCCCACCAATCACCAAGTTTGTGGATGAAGTCCGGCAGCCTGTTCACACTCTGAACCTACCTCCTAGACCTGCATCTCTCCCCACGGAGGAACCCATGCAACTGGGCCGTAGCCGACTCACTCCTGCCGAGCGTGAGAGAAGACGCAAAAATAACCTCTGTTTTTACTGTGGTGGTGCTGGACACGTCGCCTCCTCCTGTCCGGTAAAAGGACCTGCTCAGTGAACGCGAGGGGATGTTCACTGAGCGGGACTCAAGAGTCTGAACTCCTCTCACCGTTTGCCCTGAGTGCAGACCTCGTCGTCCCGGGTAAGTCACCCACCTCCATTAAAGTGTTCATTGACTCCGGGGCTGATACTGACTTCATTGACTATGGGTTTGCAGTCAGGTCAGGGATTAAGGTTCTTAATTCCCCTAAAAAACATTCTGTGGTGGCCTTGGATGGTCACCCATTAAACACTGCGTCTCAGATCACTGAACCAGTCACGTTACATGTAGGAGGTAATCACAAAGAAACAATAAACTTTTTGGTAATCAACTCTCCTAACTCACCGATAATATTGGGTGCTACCTGGCTGAAAAAACACAACCCTCATTTTGATTGGAGAGGTGGGGAGATTTTAGGCTGGTCTGAGGAATGTTTGTCCTCCTGCCTCATGGACGCTGTGCTGTCTAAAGACTCTGTGACTGTTTCTGAGGATTATTATCCTGATCTCTCTAAGGTTCCCATCGAATATCACGACCTCAAAGAGGTGTTTAACAAGTCCAGAGCCACCGCCCTGCCTCCTCACCGTCCTTATGACTGCCCTATAGACTTACTTCCCGGCTCCACTCCCCCCAGGGGCGCTCTCTACTCTCTTTCTGCTCCGGAACAAGTAACTATGAGGGACTACATCAGGGAGTCCCTCCAGGCGGGCATCATTCGGCCATCTGTCTCTCCAGCCGGGGCGGGATTCTTTTTTGTTGGCAAAAAGGATGGATCACTCCGTCCTTGTATAGATTACAGAGGTCTCAACAAGATTACTGTTAAGAACAGATACCCTCTACCGCTCATGAACTCTGCTTTTGACCTTCTACAAGGAGCCAACCTGTTCACAAAGTTAGATCTACGCAATGCATATCACCTTGTTCGCATTCGTGAGGGGGATGAGTGGAAAACCGCTTTCAACACCCCCACCGGTCATTATGAGTACTTAGTCATGCCTTTTGGACTAACCAATGCCCCCGCCGTGTTTCAGAACTTGGTGAATGACATTCTGAGAGACATGATTAATCGGTTTGTTTTTGTTTATTTAGATGACATTTTAATTTTTTCAAAAGATCTTGCCACACACCGACAACAGGTACGGGCCGTTCTCACCCGGCTACTACAGAATGGTCTCTATGTCAAAGCTGAGAAGTGTGATTTTCATGTTTCCACCACCTCGTTCTTGGGTTTTGTTATTTCTCCCAATAAGATGGAGATGGACCAAAGCAAGATTACAGCTGTCTTGGACTGGCCTGTCCCCAGAGACCGTAAACAGCTCCAACGGTTTCTGGGGTTTGCTAACTTTTATAGACGTTTTATCAAGGGTTACAGTCAAATCTCCAAACCCCTTCATGCTCTCACATCTACTAAGACACGTTTCTTTTGGACTCCACTCGCCGATGAGGCTTTTTCCACACTCAAATCTCTGTTTTCTTCCGCTCCCGTCCTCCAGGCCCCCAACCCTGATGAACCTTTTGTTGTGGAGGTTGACGCCTCTAGTACAGGGGTGGGGGCTGTTCTCAGCCAACGTAGCCAAGAGGGCCGTCTTCACCCCTGTGCTTTCTTCTCTAGGAGTCTCTCGTCAGCCGAACGAAACTATGACGTAGGCGATCGGGAGCTGTTGGCTGTCAAATTGGCTCTGGAGGAGTGGCGCCACTGGCTGGAGGGCTCAAGGTTTCCTTTCCTAGTGTGGACTGACCACAAGAACTTAGAGTATCTCCAGTCAGCTCGCCGCTTAAACCCCCGCCAGGCCAGGTGGGCACTTTTTTTCTCCCGGTTTAATTTCACCCTGTCCTATCGTCCGGGCGAGAAGAACGTTAAACCTGACGCTCTGTCTCGTATTTCTGAGGGCGACTCTCCTTCCCTTGGGGTTGAGAATGACTACATCCTCCCAGAGTCTACCCGTCTAGCTACCACCCGCTTAGAATCTGACCTGAAACGTCTCAACCAATCACTTCCTCCACCTCCTGAATGTCCGAGGGATCGTCTTTATGTCCCTCCTGATTGGGTCAGGAAGGTGTTGGAGTTTGCTCATAGCTCTCGTCTCTTCTGTCACCCGGGCCTAACCAAGACCCTCGCTTTGGTCCGGTCCCTGTTCTGGTGGGAGACCCTGTCCAAGGATGTTGATACCTTTGTACGTTCTTGTCCCGCCTGTTCCCAGTCCAAAACCTCTAGGCGTCCCCCCTCTGGACTTCTTCGTCCTCTTCCCTGTCCTTCTCGTCCCTGGTCCCACATTGGTATGGACTTTGTCACTGGTCTCCCCAACTCAGAAGGCTACACGGTCATTCTCACCATTGTAGATCGTTTCTCCAAGATGACTCATCTTGTACCCCTTAAGAAACTACCGTCTTCTAAGGACTTAGCCCACATCATGGCCCGTGAAGTTTACAGACTTCACGGGCTCCCTCTTAACATTGTTTCTGACAGGGGCCCTCAGTTTGTCTCTCTCTTCTGGAGGGAGTTCTGTAGCCTGCTTGGGATTTCCGTCAATCTCTCTTCTGGCTTCCATCCTGAGACTGACGGCCAGGCTGAGAGGGCTAACCAGGAGGTGGAGGGTAAGCTTAGACTCCTTTGCCAGCAGGACCCTGAGAAGTGGTCCTCCGCTCTCCCCTGGGTGGAACATGCCATTAATACTCTCCCTTCCTCTGCCACTGGTCTTTCCCCCTTTTACGTTGTGTTCGGTTATCAACCCCCTGTCTTTTCTGTTCAGGAACGTGACGCTGCTGTCCCTTCTGCCCATCTAGCGGCCCTCAGGTGCCAGAGGGTCTGGAGGAGAGCCAGACGGGCCTTGCTCAAAACTACGGCGGTCTATATTAGAAAAGCCGACCGCCGCAGGACCCCTCAACCCGACTACAAGGTGGGTCAGAAGGTCTGGCTCTCCACCAAGAATCTCCCCCTCAAGGCACAGTCCCGTAAGCTTGCCCCCCGTTTTATCGGTCCTTTTCCCATTTCCAAAATCATCAACCCCGTTTCTGTTCGTGTCTCCCTGCCCAAGTCCTTCCGTGTCCACCCCACGTTTCATGTTTCCTGTGTCAAGCCTGTGGTAACCTCTGGTTTTCACCCCCCTGTTCGGTCCCCCCCTCCTGCCCGCCTTATCGACGGGTCTCCCGCCTATACTGTCCGTCGCCTCCTCCGTTCTAGACGGAGGGGCCGCGGCCTCCAGTACCTGGTTGACTGGGAGGGGTATGGCCCGGAGGAGCGGTCCTGGGTTCCCTCCCGCCATGTTTTGGACAGGTCCCTCATCTCTAGCTTTCACAGGCTCCATCCGGACCAACCAGGTGGGACGCCTGGAGGCGTCCCTTGAGGTGGGGATATGTCACGTTTCACGCCTGTTAGGTTAGATTTAGATTTTAGTCTCACTCTGTACAACACTGCTTGTTGTTTCTGGATTCTGTCCTGTCTCCTGTCTGTAAGTGGGTTTAGGTTTGCCTTCATTTTGGAACCGGTTTGTCCTGTCTCCTGTCTGTATGTGGGTTTAGGTTTGCCTTCATTTTGGAACCGGTTTGTCCTCACTGCTGCGCTCCTCACTGCTGCGCTGATTAGTTTC
>JBBPBX010096559.1:0-13009 GCA_038048925.1 Garcialebias charrua
AGCTCTCTATGTATAAAGATGGTCGAGTTAAAGCCATTTGAATGTAGCTATGGCGGCCATCTTGGATTTTTATTTTTGGTTTCCGTACGTGATAGAGGATGTCTTCAGCTACACCCTCACCAAATTTCAGCTCTCTATGTATAAAGATGGCCGAGTTATAGCCATTTGAAAGTAGCTATGGCGGCCATCTTGGATTTTTGATTTTGATATGGAATATGATAGGAAACATTGTCAGCTATCACCATACCAAGTTTCAACTCAGTATCACTAAAATTGACCATTTTACAGTATTTTGACTTTTTTGCGTTGTCGGCCATCTTGGAAATTAGATTTTCAATTGAAATTTATTAGGGATCATTGTCAGCTACCCATTTGCCATATATAAGTTCCATATCTCCATCAAAATGGCCGCTTCACCTAATTTGCTTGTTCAAATGGCCGCTTCACCTAATTTGCTTGTTTGATTCAAAATGGCCGACTTACCTAATTAACTAGTTTGATTCAAAATGGCCAACTCACCTAATTAGTTGGTTTGATTCAAAATGGCCGACTCACCTAATTACCTGGTTTGATTCAAAATGGCCGACTCACCTAATTAGCTGGTTTGATTCAAAATGGCCGACTCACCTAATTAGTTGGTTTGATTCAAAATGGCCGACTCACTTAATTAGCTGGTTTGATTCAAAATGGCCGACTCACCTAAGTAGATTGTTTGATTCAAAATGGCCGACTTACCTAATTAACTAGTTTGATTCAAAATGGCCGACTCACCTAATTAGTTGGTTTGATTCAAAATGGCCGACTCACCTAATTAGCTGGTTTGATTCAAAATGGCCGACTCACCTAATTAGCTGGTTTGATTCAAAATGGCCGACTCACCTAATTAGCTGGTTTGATTCAAAATGGCCGACTCACCTAATTAGCTGGTTTGATTCAAAATGGCCGACTCACCTAATTAGCTGGTTTGATTCAAAATGGCCGACTCACCTAATTAGCTGGTTTGATTCAAAATGGCCGACTCACCTAATTAGCTGGTTTGATTCAAAATGGCCGACTCACCTAATTAGCTGGTTTGATTCAAAATGGCCGACTCACCTAATTAACTAGTTTGATTCAAAATGGCCGACTCAAATAATATACCTAGTTGGATTCAAAATGGCCGACTCACCTAATTAACTAGTTTGATTCAAAATGGCCGACTCAAATAATAACCTAGTTGGATTCAAAATGGCCGACTCAAATAATAACCTAGTTGGATTCAAAATGGCCGACTCACCTAATTAGCTAGTTTGATTCAAAATGGCCGACTCACCTATTTAGCTAGTTTGATTCAAAATGGCGACTCACCTAAATAGCTAGTTTGATTCAAAATGGCCGACTCACCTAATTAGACAGTTTGATTCAAAATGGCCGACTCACCTAATTAGCTAGTTTGATTCAAAATGGCCGACTCACCTAATTAGCTAGTTTGATTCAAAATGGCCGACTCACCTAATTAGCTAGTTTGATTCAAAATGGCCGACTCACCTAATTAGCTAGTTTGATTCAAAATGGCCGACTCACCTAATTAGCAGTTTGATTCAAAATGGCCGACTCACCTAATTAGCTAGTTTGATTCAAAATGGCCGACTCACCTAATTAGCTAGTTTGATTCAAAATGGCCGACTCACCTAATTAGCTAGTTTGATTCAAAATGGCCGACTCACCTAATTAGCTAGTTTGATTCAAAATGGCCGACTCACCTAATTAGCTAGTTTGATTCAAAATGGCAGACTCACCTAATTAGCTAGTTTGATTCAAAATGGCCGACTCACCTAATTAGCAGTTTGAATCAAAATGGCCGACTCACCTAATTAGCTAGTTTGATTCAAAATGGCCGACTCACCTAATTAGCAGTTTGATTCAAAATGGCCGACTCACCTAATTAGCTAGTTTGATTCAAAATGGCCGACTCACCTAATGAGCTAGTTTGATTCAAAATGGCCGACTCACCTAATGAGCTAGTTTGATTCAAAATGGCCGACTCACCTAATTAGCTAGTTTGATTCAAAATGGCCGACTCACCTAATTAGCTAGTTTCATTCAAAATGGCCGACTCACCTAATAAGCTAGTTTCATTCAAAATGGCAGACTCACCTAATTAGCTAATTTGATTCAAAATGGCCGACTCAACTAATTAGCTAGTTTGATTCAAAATGGCCGACTCACCTAATTAGCTAGTTTGATTCAAAATGGCCGACTCACCTAATTAGCTAGTTTGATTCAAAATGGCCGACTCACCTAATTAGCTAGTTTGATTCAAAATGGCAGACTCACCTAATTAGCTAGTTTGATTCAAAATGGCCGACTCACCTAATTAGCTAGTTTGATTCAAAATGGCCGACTCACCTAATTAGCTAGTTTGATTCAAAATGGCCGACTCACCTAATTAGCTAGTTTCATCCAAAATGGCCGTCTCATCTAATTAGCTTGTGTATTGAACCTGCCTTGTATATTGCCTTGTATATTGAACCAAGATGGCGCCCTGATTCAAAATGGCCGCCTCACCTAATGAGCTTGGTTGATTCAAAATGGCCGCCTCACCTAATTAACTACTTTGATTCAAAATGGCCGACTCACCTAATTAGCTAGTTTGATTCAAAATGGCCGTCTCACCTAAGTAGCTTGTGTATTGAACCTGCCCTGTATATTGCCTTGTATATTGAACCAAGATGGCGCCCTGATTCAAAATGGCCGCCTCACCTAATGAGCTTGGTTGATTCAAAATGGCCGACTCACCTAATTAGCTAGTTCTATTCAAAATGGCCGACTCACCTAACTAGCTTGTGTATTGAACCTGCCTTGTATATTGCCTTGTATATTGAACCAAAATGGCGCCCTATGTAACTCAGTTTCTCTGAAAAGTTAAGTCCCATTCATTTCCTATGGGAAATTTACGATTTTTGTTAGCAAAATATTTCGCGATGGTAACTCCGATTGCTTAGAAAAGTAATAGCACACATCTCGGAGTCGGGCCGGTCGTTTTGATATAACTTATGTGGGGGTGCACGTTACGGTACGAGCCGCATTAATGTTGACGGAATAATAATAAATAATAAATAAAAAACTAGAAAGTTCCTGGAGAAACTTCGAAGGGGGCTGCCAGGCTACCGCCCGCTAGCAACCATCCTGAATACAAATGGCTCCAAATGTTCATAGCATACATCACAGAGCTAAATTAAAGTCTTGAAATGATAGTAAAAGGTGTTTGGGTTCACTTTCAGCTAACATTACACCAAATTTCAGCTAAATAGCATTAAAAATGGCCGAATTATGGTGTTTTTTATCTTTTAGATAAGGCGGCCATCTTGGATTTTTTAATTTTTAATCAGGGTTTATTAGAGCTCATTCTCAGCTACTAAGTTGCCCAAGTTTTGTCTCAATAGCTCTAAAAATGGCCGAGTTATGGCATTTTTTGTCATTTAGCTATGGCGGCCATCTTGGATTTTTATTTTTGTTTTTTGTACGTGATAGAGAATGTCGTCAGCTACAACATCACCAAATTTCAGCTCTCTATGTATAAAGATGGCCGAGTTATGACATTTTTTCTTCTTAGCTATGGCGGCCATCTTGGATTTTTATTTTTGGTTTTGGTACGTGATAGAGGATGTCTTCAGCTACAATCTCACCAAATTTCAGCTCTCTATGTATAAAGATGGTCGAGTTAAAGCCATTTGAATGTAGCTATGGCGGCCATCTTGGATTTTTATTTTTGGTTTCCGTACGTGATAGAGGATGTCTTCAGCTACACCCTCACCAAATTTCAGCTCTCTATGTATAAAGATGGCCGAGTTATAGCCATTTGAAAGTAGCTATGGCGGCCATCTTGGATTTTTGATTTTGATATGGAATATGATAGGAAACATTGTCAGCTATCACCATACCAAGTTTCAGCTCAATATCACTAAAATTGACCATTTTACAGTATTTTGACTTTTTTGCGTTGTCGGCCATCTTGGAAATTGGATTTTCAATTGAAATTTATTAGGGATCATTGTCAGCTACCCATTTGCCAAATATAAGTTCCATATCTCCATCAAAATGGCCGCTTCACCTAATTTGCTTGTTCAAATGGCCGATTCACCTAATTTGCTTGTTTGATTCAAAATGGCCGACTCACCTAATTAGCTGGTTTGATTCAAAATGGTCAACTCACCTAATGAGCATGTTTGATTCAAAATGGCCACCTCACCTAATGAGCATGTTTGATTCAAAATGGCCTCCTCACCAAATGATCTTGTTTGATCCAAAATGGCCGCCTCACCTAATGAGCTAGTTTGATTCAAAATGGCCACCTCACCTAATGAGCTTGTTTGATTCAAAATGGCCGACTCACCTAATCAGCTAGTTTGATTCAAAATGGCCGACTCAACTAATTAGGTAGTTTGATTCAAAATGGCCGACTCACCTAATGGCCGACTCACCTAATGAGATAGTTTGATTCAAAATGGCCGACTCACCTAATGAGCTTGTTTGATTCAAAATGGCCGACTCACCTAATGAGCCTGTTTGATTCAAAATGGCCACCTCACCTAATGAGCTTGTTTGATTCAAAATGGCTGACTCACCTAATGAGCTTGTTTGATTCAAAATGGCCGTCTCACCTAATGAGCTTGTTTGATCCAAAATGGCCGACTCACCTAATGAGATAGTTTGATTCAAAATGGCCGACTCACCTAATAAGCTTGTTTGATTCAAAATGGCCGACTCACCTGATGAGCCTGTTTGATTCAAAATGGCCACTTCACCTAATGAGTTTGTTTGATTCAAAATGGCCGACTCACCTAATGAGCTTGTTTGATTCAAAATGGCCGACTCACCTAATGAGCTTGTTTGATTCAAAATGGCCGACTCACCTAATGAGCTTGTTTGATTCAAAATGGCCGACTCACCTAATTAGCTAGTTTGATTCAAAATGGCCGACTCACCTAATTAGCTAGTTTGATTCAAAATGGCCGACTCACCTAATTAGCTAGTTTGATTCAAAATGGCCGACTCACCTAATTAGCTAGTTTCATTCAAAATGGCCGACTCACCTAATAAGCTAGTTTCATTCAAAATGGCAGACTCACCTAATTAGCTAATTTGATTCAAAATGGCCGACTCAACTAATTAGCTAGTTTGATTCAAAATGGCCGATTCACCTAATTAGCTAGTTTGATTCAAAATGGCCGACTCACCTAATTAGCTAGTTTGATTCAAAATGGCCGACTCACTTAATTAGCTAGTTTGATTCAAAATCAGACTCACCTAATTAGCTAGTTTGATTCAAAATGGCCGACTCACCTAATTATCTTGTTTGATTCAAAATGGCCGACTCACCTAATTAGCTAGTTTGATTCAAAATGGCCGACTCACCTAATTAGCTAGTTTCATCCAAAATGGCCGTCTCATCTAATTAGCTTGTGTATTGAACCTGCCTTGTATATTGCCTTGTATATTGAACCAAGATGGCGCCCTGATTCAAAATGGCCGCCTCACCTAATGAGCTTGGTTGATTCAAAATGGCCGCCTCACCTAATTAGCTACTTTGATTCAAAATGGCCGACTCACCTAATTAGCTAGTTTGATTCAAAATGGCCGTCTCACCTAAGTAGCTTGTGTATTGAACCTGCCCTGTATATTGCCTTGTATATTGAACCAAGATGGCGCCCTGATTCAAAATGGCCGCCTCACCTAATGAGCTTGGTTGATTCAAAATGGCCGACTCACCTAATTAGCTAGTTTGATTCAAAATGGCCGACTCACTTAATTAGCTAGTTTGATTCAAAATGTCAGACTCACCTAATTAGCTAGTTTGATTCAAAATGGCCGACTCACCTAATTATCTTGTTTGATTCAAAATGGCCGACTCACCTAATTAGCTAGTTTGATTCAAAATGGCCGACTCACCTAATTAGCTAGTTTCATCCAAAATGGCCGTCTCATCTAATTAGCTTGTGTATTGAACCTGCCTTGTATATTGCCTTGTATATTGAACCAAGATGGCGCCCTGATTCAAAATGGCCGCCTCACCTAATGAGCTTGGTTGATTCAAAATGGCCGCCTCACCTAATTAGCTACTTTGATTCAAAATGGCCGACTCACCTAATTAGCTAGTTTGATTCAAAATGGCCGTCTCACCTAAGTAGCTTGTGTATTGAACCTGCCCTGTATATTGCCTTGTATATTGAACCAAGATGGCGCCCTGATTCAAAATGGCCGCCTCACCTAATGAGCTTGGTTGATTCAAAATGGCCGACTCACCTAATTAGCTAGTTCTATTCAAAATGGCCGACTCACCTAACTAGCTTGTGTATTGAACCTGCCTTGTATATTGCCTTGTATATTGAACCAAAATGGCGCCCTATGTAACTCAGTTTCTCTGAAAAGTTAAGTCCCATTCATTTCCTATGGGAAATTTACGATTTTTGTTAGCAAAATATTTCGCGATGGTAACTCCGATTGCTTAGAAAAGTAATAGCACACATCTCGGAGTCGGGCCGGTCGTTTTGATATAACTTTTGTGGGGGTGCACGTTACGGTACGAGCCGCATTAACGGAGACGGAAGAATAATAAATAAATAAATAAAGAAACCCTTATTGGGTGGATAACAATAGGTTGCTTCCAAGCATTTACAATGCATTGGCAGCCCCCAACTAGAAAGTTCCTGGAGAAACTTCGACGGGGGCTGCCGGCTGGTGCCGGAATTTCTATTCTGTACCATACAGGCTGTTGCCGAATAGAAAGATTTCGATGTGAACATACTATGAGTTTGGTTCCTGGAGAAACTTCGACGGGGGCTGCCAGGCTACTGCCCGCTAGCAGCCATCCTGAATACAAATGGCTCCAAATGTTCATAGCACACATCATAGAGTTATATTAAATTCTTGAAATGATAGTAAAAGGTGTTTGGGTTCACTTTCAGCTAACATTACACCAAATTTCAGCTAAATAGCATTAAAAATGGCTGAATTATGGTGTTTTTTCTTTTTAGCTAAGGCGGCCATCTTGGATTTTTATTTTCGTTTTTTGTACGTGATAGAGAATGTCGTCAGCTACAACCTCACCAAATTTCAGCTCTCTATGTATAAAGATGGCTGAGTTATGGCATTTTTTCTCTTTTAGCTATGGCGGCCATCTTGGATTTTTATTTTTGGTTTCGGTACGTAATACAGAATGTCTTCAGCTACAACCTCACCAAATTTCAGCTCTCTATGTATAAAGATGGCTGAGTTAAAGCCATTTGAATGTAGCTATGGCGGCCATCTTGGATTTTCATTTTTGGTTTCCGTACGTGATAGAGGATGTCTTCAGCTACAACCTCACCAAATTTCAGCTTTCTATGTATAAAGATGGCCGAGTTATAGCCATTTGAAAGTAGCTATGGCGGCCATCTTGGATTTTTGATTTTGATATGGAATATGATAGGAAACATTGTCAGCTATCACCATACCAAGTTTCAGCTCAATATCACTAAAATTGACCATTTTACAGTATTTTGACTTTTTTGCGTTGTCGGCCATCTTGGAAATTGGATTTTCAATTGAAATTTATTAGGGATCATTGTCAGCTACCCATTTGCCAAATATAAGTTCCATATATCCATCAAAATGGCCGCTTCACCTAATTTGCTTGTTCAAATGGCCGCTTCACCTAATTTGCTTGTTTAATTCAAAATGGCCGACTCACCTAATTAGTTGGTTTGATTCAAAATGGCCGACTCACCTAATTAGCTGGTTTGATTCAAAATGGCCGACTCACCTAATTAGCTGGTTTGATTCAAAATGGCCGACTCACCTAATTAGCTGGTTTGATTCAAAATGGCCGACTCACCTAATTAGCTGGTTTGATTCAAAATGGCCGACTCACCTAATTACCTGGTTTGATTCAAAATGGCCGACTCACCTAATTAGCTGGTTTGATTCAAAATGGCCGACTCACCTAATTAGCTGGTTTGATTCAAAATGGCCGACTCACCTAATTAGCTGGTTTGATTCAAAATGGCCGACTCACCTAATTAGCTGGTTTGATTCAAAATGGCCGACTCACCTAATTAGCTGGTTTGATTCAAAATGGCCGACTCACATAATTAGCTGGTTTGATTCAAAATGGCCGACTCACCTAATTAGCTGGTTTGATTCAAAATGGCCGACTCACCTAATTAACTGGTTTGATTCAAAATGGCCGACTCACCTAATTAGCTGGTTTGATTCAAAATGGCCGACTCACCTAATTAGCTGGTTTGATTCAAAATGGCCGACTCACCTAATTAACTAGTTTGATTCAAAATGGCCGACTCACCTAATTAGCTGGTTTGATTCAAAATGGCCGACTCACCTAATTAGCTGGTTTGATTCAAAATGGCCGACTCACCTAATTAGCTGGTTTGATTCAAAATGGCCGACTCACCTAATTAGCTGGTTTGATTCAAAATGGCCGACTCACCTAATTAGCTGGTTTGATTCAAAATGGCCGACTCACCTAATTAGCTGGTTTGATTCAAAATGGCCGACTCACCTAATTAGCTGGTTTGATTCAAAATGGCCGACTCACCTAATTAGCTGGTTTGATTCAAAATGGCCGACTCACCTAATTAGCTAGTTTGATTCAAAATGGCCGACTCACCTAATTAGCTGGTTTGATTCAAAATGGCCGACTCACCTAATTAGCTAGTTTGATTCAAAATGGCCGACTCACCTAATGAGCTTGTGTATTGAACCTGCCTTATATATTGGCCGACACAACTAAGTAGCTAGTTTGATTCAAAATGGCCGACTCACTTAATTATGTTGTTTGATTCAAAATGGCCGACTCACCTAATTAGCTAGTTTGATTCAAAATGGCCGTCTCACCTAATTAGCTAGTTTGATTCAAAATGGCAGACTCACCTAATTCTCTTGTTTGATTCAAAATGGCCGACTCACCTAACTAGCTAGTTTGGTTCAAAATGGCTGACTCATCTAATTAGCTAGTTAGATTCAAAATGGCCGACTCACCTAATGAGCTTGTGTATTGAACCTACCTTGTATATTGCCTTGTATATTGAACCAAAATGGCGCCCTATGTAACTCAGTTTCTCTGAAAAGTTAAGTCCCATTCATTTCCTATGGGAAATTTACGATTTTTGTTAGCAAAATATTTCGCGATGGTAACTCCGATTGCTTAGAAAAGTAATAGCACACATCTCGGAGTCGGGCCGGTCGTTTTGATATAACTTTTGTGGGGGTACACGTTACGGTACGAGCCGCATTAACGGAGACGGATGAATAATAAATAAAAAATAAAGAAACCCTTATTGGGTGGAGAACAATAGGTTGCTTCCAAGCATTTACAATGCATTGGCAGCCCCCAATAAAGAAACCCTTATTGGGTGGATAACAATAGGTTGCTTCCAAGCATTTACAATGCATTGGCAGCCCCCAATAATAATAAAGAAACCCTTATTGGTAGGATAACAATAGGTTGCTTCCAAGCATTTACAATGCATTGGCAGCCCCCAACTAGAAAGTTCCGGAGAAACTTTGACGGGGGCTGCCAGGCTGTTGCCAGACATCTTGAATCAAAATGGCTCCAAATGTTAATCAGTTCTAGAGATACATCTGATAAATACTTTCTATGAGTTTCAAACAGTACCAACAGTGAGTATGTTTTCATCAGATTCTAAATCATGTGACTTGACAGCAGCAGTTTGTGTGAGGAGTGTTCTCCCATTCATTTTCAATGGGGAAATATGGCAACTTTGTTAGCAAAATACATCGCCATGGTAACTCCGATTGCTTATAAAAGTAATAGCACACATCTCTGAGTCGGGCCGGTCGTTTTGATATAACTTTTGTGGGGGTTCACTTTGTGGTTCGGTCCGTATTAAAGTTGAAAAAGATAACTTTTTCTGGTGTAGAATAATAAGTGGGCAGTAACCAACTAGTTCCTGGATTTGGAGATTCATTACGTCTTTGTTCGCAAATTACGTTGCCATGGTAACTCGAAATGCCAATAAAAGTAATAGCACACATCAGGGGGCCGAGCCAGTCGTTTTGATATAACTTTTGTGGGGGTAGACATTGTGGTTCGGGCCGCATTAACGCTCGACGACAATGTAGACACACGTTCGAGCACAATAACAATAGGTGGCTTCCATGCATTTACATGCAATGGCAGCCCCCAATAAAGAAACCCTTATTGGTAGGATAACAATAGGTTGCTTCCAAGCATTTACAATGCATTGGCAGCCCCCAACTAGAAAGTTCCTGGAGAAACTTCGAAGGGGGCTGCCAGGCTACTGCCCGCTAGCAACCATCCTGAATACAAATGGCTCCAAATGTTCATAGCATACATCACAGAGCTAAATTAAAGTCTTGAAATGATAGTAAAAGGTGTTTGGGTTCACTTTCAGCTAACATTACACCAAATTTCAGCTAAATAGCATTAAAAATGGCCGAATTATGGTGTTTTTTATCTTTTAGATAAGGCGGCCATCTTGGATTTTTTAATTTTTAATCAGGGTTTATTAGAGCTCATTCTCAGCTACTAAGTTGCCAAGTTTTGTCTCAATAGCTCTAAAAATGGCCGAGTTATGGCATTTTTTGTCATTTAGCTATGGCGGCCATCTTGGATTTTTATTTTTGTTTTTTGTACGTGATAGAGAATGTCGTCAGCTACAACATCACCAAATTTCAGCTCTCTATGTATAAAGATGGCCGAGTTATGACATTTTTTCTTCTTAGCTATGGCGGCCATCTTGGATTTTTATTTTTGGTTTTGGTACGTGATAGAGGATGTCTTCAGCTACAATCTCACCAAATTTCAGCTCTCTATGTATAAAGATGGTCGAGTTAAAGCCATTTGAATGTAGCTATGGCGGCCATCTTGGATTTTTATTTTTGGTTTCCGTACGTGATAGAGGATGTCTTCAGCTACACCCTCACCAAATTTCAGCTCTCTATGTATAAAGATGGCCGAGTTATAGCCATTTGAAAGTAGCTATGGCGGCCATCTTGGATTTTTGATTTTGATATGGAATATGATAGGAAACATTGTCAGCTATCACCATACCAAGTTTCAGCTCAATATCACTAAAATTGACCATTTTACAGTATTTTGACTTTTTTGCGTTGTCGGCCATCTTGGAAATTGGATTTTCAATTGAAATTTATTAGGGATCATTGTCAGCTACCCATTTGCCAAATATAAGTTCCATATCTCCATCAAAATGGCCGCTTCACCTAATTTGCTTGTTCAAATGGCCGCTTCACCTAATTTGCTTGTTTGATTCAAAATGGCCGACTCACCTAATTAGCTGGTTTGATTCAAAATGGCCGACTCACCTAATTAGCTGGTTTGATTCAAAATGGCCGACTCACCTAATTAGCTGGTTTGATTCAAAATGGCCGACTCACCTAATTAGCTAGTTTGATTCAAAATGGCCGACTCACCTAATTAGCTAGTTTGATTCAAAATGGCCGACTCACCTAATTAGCTAGTTTGATTCAAAATGGCCGACTCACCTAATTAGCTAGTTTGATTCAAAATGGCCGACTCACCTAATTAGCTAGTTTGATTCAAAATGGCCGACTCACCTAATTAGCTAGTTTGATTCAAAATGGCCGACTCACCTAATTAGCTAGTTTGATTCAAAATGGCCGACTCACCTAATTAGCTAGTTTGATTCAAAATGGCCGACTCACCTAATTAGCTAGTTTGATTCAAAATGGCCGACTCACCTAATTAGCTAGTTTGATTCAAAATGGCCGACTCACCTAATTAGCTAGTTTGATTCAAAATGGCCGACTCACCTAATTAGCTAGTTTGATTCAAAATGGCCGACTCACCTAATTAGCTAGTTTGATTCAAAATGGCCGACTCACCTAATTAGCTAGTTTGATTCAAAATGGCCGACTCACCTAATTAGCTAGTTTGATTCAAAATGGCCGACTCACCTAATTAGCTAGTTTGATTCAAAATGGCCGACTCACCTAATTAGCTAGTTTGATTCAAAATGGCCGACTCACCTAATTAGCTAGTTTGATTCAAAATGGCCGACTCACCTAATTAGCTAGTTTGATTCAAAATGGCCGACTCACCTAATTAGCTAGTTTGATTCAAAATGGCCGACTCACCTAATTAGCTAGTTTGATTCAAAATGGCCGACTCACCTAATTAGCTAGTTTGATTCAAAATGGCCGACTCACCTAATTAGCTAGTTTGATTCAAAATGGCCGACTCACCTAATTAGCTAGTTTGATTCAAAATGGCCGACTCACCTAATTAGCTAGTTTGATTCAAAATGGCCGACTCACCTAATTAGCTAGTTTGATTCAAAATGGCCGACTCACCTAATTAGCCAGTTTGATTCAAAATGGCCGACTCACCTAATTAGCTAGTTTGATTCAAAATGGCCGACTCACCTAATTAGCTAGTTTGATTCAAAATGGCCGACTCACCTAATTAGCTAGTTTGATTCAAAATGGCCGACTCACCTAATTAGCTAGTTTGATTCAAAATGGCCGACTCACCTAATTAGCTAGTTTGATTCAAAATGGCCGACTCACCTAATTAGCTAGTTTGATTCAAAATGGCCGACTCACCTAATTAGCTAGTTTGATTCAAAATGGCCGACTCACCTAATTAGCTAGTTTGATTCAAAATGGCCGACTCACCTAATTAGCTAGTTTCATTCAAAATGGCCGACTCACCTAATAAGCTAGTTTCATTCAAAATGGCAGACTCACCTAATTAGCTAATTTGATTCAAAATGGCCGACTCAACTAATTAGCTAGTTTGATTCAAAATGGCCGATTCACCTAATTAGCTAGTTTGATTCAAAATGGCCGACTCACCTAATTAGCTAGTTTGATTCAAAATGGCCGACTCACTTAATTAGCTAGTTTGATTCAAAATGTCAGACTCACCTAATTAGCTAGTTTGATTCAAAATGGCCGACTCACCTAATTATCTTGTTTGATTCAAAATGGCCGACTCACCTAATTA
>JBBPBX010096560.1:0-13008 GCA_038048925.1 Garcialebias charrua
TGAACAGCTGGGTAGATGATTTGGACATTTTTAAAGCCCCCAGATTGTAAATACGTTGAAGGTACGTTGTTTTTGGCTCCTTAATTGTACATAAATTATTAATTTACATTTCTTTCAGAATCAAACAACCTTCTGTATGCTAGGAGTATTAAAAACTGAGAACACTTGATTTTTAAAGTATGTTTTTTAACTAAATTACAAAGGTCCAAGTTGAAAATTACCTTATTTTTAATGACTTGAGCATGTCTAATAACATGTAGACTTCAAATCTTGATTAGATTACTATAATCACTATATACAGTATATGTATTAAGATGCATATATATATATATTATAGATTGTGCTGGTGAAGATTCTCAGTCGTCCAGGACATGATAAATCAAAAAGGCGTTCAATTCAAGATTAACTGGACTTTATTTGTAACAGAAGACGTTTCGCTTCTCATCCGAGAAGCTGAATTGAAGTTGAATTGACAAAGCTTCTCGGATGAGAAGCGAAACGTCTTCTGTTACAAAGTCCAGTTGATCTTGAATTGAACACCTTTTTGATTTATTATAGATTGTCTTTTCATTCACCATTTTAATTATGTTCACAGGTTCTGCTCTGACTCTGAGCCACCAGAACACCGTGGGTCATGCTGAGTAACAGTGTGTCTACACACAGAAATAAAATGGTGTGTGAATCATCAAAACACCTACATTAAAATACAGCGAGCAGTAAAAAAAATCTTAAAGTTAAAGCATGTGGTTTCATCATAAACACCAACTCCTGAACTTGGAGCATCTTCTGATGGACTCAGTGTGATCGCTGCTGCCTGGAGGAAGTTCCCTCACAGATACAAGACATGCAGCATCCAGCAGCTGGAGGCAGGAGATGAAGTTCACCTGCAGAAGCATCACCCACTCTGCACAGGTGCATCATCAAACCACTGTGACCTTGTGTGGACCACACAGACATGGCTGGACGTCTACAGAAAGCATGAAGCTTCCTAAAGATATTTCTCAGAGCTTGTACTTCAAGGGAGACATAATTATGTAAAACATGCTGTTGACTTATATTTGCACATTTTTGTGTAGGAATGTTTTCTATAAACTGTATTAACTCACACGTTCATCACATTTACTGGAAATGTTTATTTACATCAAATGTTCCGTGGTCCACACTGCTCTCACCCACCTGGATCAGAAAGACTCATACGTGCGTCTGCTCTTTGTGGACTTCACATCTGCCTTCAACACCATGATCCCCCAAACTCTGATAGACAAACTATCTACACTTGGACTAAGCCCCTCTATTTGTAACTGGGTACTAGACTTCTTAACAGACAGACCACAGTCCGTGAAGATCCACAACTTCTCCTCCTCCACCATAACCCTCAGCACTGGCTCTCCTCAAGGATGTGTGCTGAGCCCCCTTCTGTTCACTCTGCTCACATATGATTGTACAGCCACACTTCCAGGCTGTCATATTGTTAAGTTTGCAGATGATACAGCGGTGGTGGGATGCATCACAAACAATGATGAGTCCAGCTACAGACAGGAGGTGGAACACCTGGAGAGCTGGTGCAAAGAGAATAATCTTCACATGAATGTGAAGAAGACAAAGGAGATGATTGTGGACTTCAGAAGGAACAAACACACCCATGCCCCACTGAAAATAGGTGGGTCTGCAGTGGAAGTGGTCTCCAGCTACAAATACTTGGGTGTACACATGAATGATAACCTCAGCTGGAGCAACAACACCACCAGCCTGATCAAGAAAGGTCATCAGAGACTCTACTTCCTCAGACGGCTGAGACGAGCTGGTCTGAGCAGCCCAGTCCTCACCTCCTTCTACAGGTGTGCAGTGGAGAGCATCCTGTGCTCCAGCATCAACGTGTGGCATGGAGGCTGCACAGTTGAAGAGAGGAAAGCTCTGCAGAGAGTGGTGAAGGCTGCACAGAAGTCTGTTGGAGTCAGTCTCCCCACCATCACAGACATTTACACCTCCAGATGCAGGAAAAGAGCCACCTGCATCATGAAAGACCTCACTCATCCAGCACACTCACTCTTTGCCCCACTCCCCTCAGGACGGAGGTTGAGGAGCATCAAATGTAGAACCACTAGACTGAGGAACAGCTTCTACCCTGAGGCTGTTAGACTCATGAATAAATAAAAAATAAACACTGCAAAATATCACATTGTGCTGATGCTGATCTGTTTTTTTTGTTGCTGTGACCATCTGCTCATACAGACTCATGTTCGTGCTGCTGTTTATTTCCACTATATTAGGCTTAGTGTATTACTAGTTGATGTTTTTCTTAGTTAATTCTAGATGTTATTACTGTTTTTCTCTTTCATTGTTGTTGGATGTAACTGGGACCTCGTGTACATAATCTCGTTTTCATCTCATGTACCACATGCGGTGCAAATGACAATAAAGACTCTCTGACTCTGACTCTGAAATGTTTACTTCAAAATGGATCTGTTTCATTACAAGTTTATTTCTTACCTGAAATTCATTCAACTTTTATTTTGACAGGTTAATCCCTGTTAATGAAATTTGTTAATACATCAAATGTTTACTATAAAATGTGATCAATTTCATCATGTTTACATGTTAGTGCTGAATCAAATGTTTCATGAATGTTTACCACATTCATTTTTATTAAATGAGAAAAAACAACCACTTATGTTATTATTCAGCTGTAAAAATATTTCAAAACAAGGAGTGCAGCAAATGTAATTTTTTTCTCACACTAAACTGCAGCACACACACAATCTGAAGAAGTGTCACGTAAGCCCCAGTATAGTTAACTGGTCTAGTTCTGTGTAACATTATGTATGTGTTTCTCATGCAGCCAGTCACTTTCCACATGAATTCACAGCTTCTGTTATGAGCTTGATGCGTCGTCCACCCCTTGGAGAGAAAAAGGCACAGGATTAGACAAGAGTTTTATGTGACACATTTAAAAATGGCAAAGATGCTGGACACACATTAATGTTAATTGAACCTTTGAAATTGTGAGGTTTTTTTATGCTTGCAGAAAAATGTCTAACAGTGTTAAACAATGATGACAAAACAAGGAAGTCCTGTATAATATTTAATACTTTAAATTTACTTTTTCCAGCTGGTTTTTATTCAGCTCTGACCTGTTCTGTAACAGATGACTACCTTTTCTGTTTGTGCATGAAGAAATTGTTTTATATGGTACTACCTGAGCAACATTGACGGTGTATTTGTAGCTGCTCCTCCATCTGCAGCCTGACTGAGCTCTTCTGGAGTTTAATTCATTTCATATGAAGGTCTGCCTTGACAAGGATAGATCAGAACACAGATCAGTATTAATACAGTAACAGTGACAACACACTAGAAACTTTAAACTGTTTATTTCACAATAACACAGCTGTCCACTCTGTCTAAAATCAGACTACGTTATATAAAAAATATAAACCCAACCTAAACTAGGCTGACCCACTTCTATGAACTAAACACCCGGACAAAATTGTGGCAAAATTTATGGCACAACTCCAACAAAACGAATTTATACACTCACCAGTGTCTGGAACAAACTAGTTATTTTGGGACATGGAGAAAGTTATATCAGGACGTGTCACCGCTGATATCAGGCCATTCATCTCCTTTTTGTTAGGTCCGACACATGAGCTCCCTCGCGCTGCTTCCAGCAGCGAACAGGAAACAGAAAGTCCGTTTTCTATCTACTTTCAGGTCGTGTGACCGGACATTACATCCAATAACACAGCATGTTTAGACCATTGCAAAACTGTTACAACCTTCTTAGATTTTTAACCCCAAAAAAACGAGCAACAAAGCTTATTTTAGCGACCCGGAAACATGGCGGATCGACCAAATTCTATCCCACAATGCATTGCGCCGTGGACCAGTGACGTCACGCTCTAAAGCTCTATACGACCTGCCGACCTGAAGGAGTGCGCGAGAGGCCGGGGCTCTGGCTCCAGGCCTGGCCTCAGACCTACAAACACTAAAAGATTCATAAGTGGACCACAAAGAGGGTCATGTCTTTTTCATTAGAAATGCAGGATTGAATCATTATTATTATTTTGGCAACACTTTACAATAAGGTACACAAAATTTGATTAACTACTAGGGAATGCCTCAGGAACGACTCAGGTTCTAATGGGTAGTCAACCAGTACTTCCTGGGGAACACACAGCCAAGCCTTATTAGGGGAGTACTGGTTTGTTACCACAGGAACAGAGGATAAATTCTCCATGTGGGTTCTGAATAAACCCTGAACCAGTGAGGTCACAGCTCGTAACTGTCAAAAACCTGTTTCCTAGTGGTTACTGATTTTAATGGATTTTTCTCTTTTGTAAGTAATTATCAATATCAAAATGTTGTACTGGTGTCATCTAACTTATTGAGTACCAAATCATTGCATGGCTGTTGTTTTGTTCACTGATGTAGTGAAGCATCATACCAAGTACTTACTGAGGAACTAATCATTACTTAATCACCAGCTGACCATTACCTACTGGATTGTTCCAGTGGTAACAAACCAGTTGTCCTCTAATAAGGCTTGACAGTGTGCTCCCAGTAAGTACTGGTTAACATTAGCTCTTGATTCGTTCCTCTATGGTTTCCTTGAGGACTACTTGTTAGTTATTGATTAGTTCCTCTTCATTTACAAGATAACTAACCAGTAGTCCCCTAATAAGGCTTGCTGTGTGTTCCCCAGTAAGTACTGGTTAACTACCCATTAACTCCTGATTTGTTCCTGATTCGTTCCTGAAGCATTCCCTAGTAGTTAATCAAATTTTGTGTACCTTATTGTAAAGTGTTAACATTATTTTTAATGCTTCTGGGTATATAACAACACTTACAACAGTTTCTGCTTTTTGAAAACCTCAAAACTTTTTACACATTGTCATTATGGGGTATTGTTTATAGAATTTTGAGAAAATGCTGCTCCGCTTACTCTGTTTCTGTTTCCTGGAATATCTTACAAAAAGATCTGATGATCTCTACCTTGACCTCTCAAGTGGCTTTAAACATCTTTTAAGTTCATGCAGACATGTTCCCGTTTTTAGTACATCTTACAACCTTTTTATTTCCTTTTTATTTCCTTTTTATTTCCTTTTCTTTCATTTAGTTTTCATTTTATATATTTGTTTATAATTGTACACTGTTGTCATCAGTCTTTCTTAAATCAGGTCTCTCTTGTAAATGAGTCTAACCTGTAGAAATAATGGTTGAATGAAAAAACATATATTTAATACAAATAGGAATAAGTCTGAAACATGATCAAATGTGGAAAAAGGATAGACAGACAGACAGACAGACAGACAGACAGACAGACAGACAGACAGACAGACAGACAGACAGACACAGACAGACAGACAGNATTTCAGAAGGATTTTCAACAAACACAACATCCCAGTACATTTCAAACCCAGCAGAACTCTCAGACAGAGGCTGGTCCACCCGAAGGACAGAACCCCCACACACAAACAGAGTGGTGTGGTGTATGCAGTCCAGTGCAGCGAGGTCTGCTCAGACCGTTACATTGGAGAAACGAAGCAGCCTCTTCACAAACGAATGTCCCAACACAGGAGAGCCACCACCTCTGGACAAAACTCAGCTGTTCACCTTCACCTCACGGACAAGGGACACTCATTTGAGGATGAAAATGTGCAAATTTTGGACCGAGAACACAGATGGTTTGAGAGGGGTGTTAAGGAAGCTTTGTATGTTAAGAGAGAAAAACCTTCTCTTAACAGAGGAGGAGGTCTGAGATTTCAACTTTCCAAAACTTACAACTCAGTTTTGGGGCTGATTCACAAAGGTCTTACACCGGATGGGAGCAGAGGTGTCTTGTCTGTGAATTAGACTAACAAAGTTTGTTGAGAAGCCTCTGTTGTTGGGCTGTGAGGTGTTGTTTGTCAATTTACATACAGTTGTTGTGTTTTCTGTCAGAGACTTCAAGGGAACTCCCTACTGTTAAGGTGTGTTCTGTCAATTTACATGTATGTGTTACCTCAGCTGTGATTAGTTGTGTTTTCTGTCAGAGACTTCAAGGGAACTCCCTACTGTTAAGGTGTGTTCTGTCAATTTACATGTATGTGTTACCTCAGCTGTGATTAGTTGTGTTTTCTGTCAGAGACTTCAAGGGACTCCCTACTGTTAAGGTGTGATCTGTCAATTTACATGTATGTGTTATTGACTTGTAAGCCTGTATAAAACTTCTCGTTCTCACAGCTTCCATTCAGAATTGAAAAAGACTTCTGGACAGAAGTCGAAACGTTTTCTGTTACAAATAAAGTCCAGTTGATCCTGAATCGAACGCCTTTTTGATTCCCCTAATAAGGCTTGCTGTGTGTTTCCCAGTAAGTACTGGTTAACTACCCATTAACTCCTGATTTGTTCCTGATTCGTTCCTGAAGCATTCCCTAGTAGTTAATCAAATTTTGTGTACCTTATTGTAAAGTGTTAACATTATTTTTAATGCTTCTGGGTATATAACAACACTTACAACAGTTTCTGCTTTTTGAAAACCTCAAAACTTTTTACACATTGTCATTATGGGGTATTGTTTATAGAATTTTGAGAAAATGCTGCTCCGCTTACTCTGTTTCTGTTTCCTGGAATATCTTACAAAAAGATCTGATGATCTCTACCTTGACCTCTCAAGTGGCTTTAAACATCTTTTAAGTTCATGCAGACATGTTCCCGTTTTTAGTACATCTTACAACCTTTTTATTTCCTTTTTATTTCCTTTTTATTTCCTTTTCTTTCATTTAGTTTTCATTTTATATATTTGTTTATAATTGTACACTGTTGTCATCAGTCTTTCTTAAATCAGGTCTCTCTTGTAAATGAGTCTAACCTGTAGAAATAATGGTTGAATGAAAAAACATATATTTAATACAAATAGGAATAAGTCTGAAACATGATCAAATGTGGAAAAAGGATAGACAGACAGACAGACAGACAGACAGACAGACAGACAGACAGACAGACAGACAGACAGACAGACAGACAGACAGACAGACAGACAGACAGACAGACAGACAGACAGACAGACAGACAGACAGACAGACAGACAGACAGACAGACAGACAGACAGACAGACAGATAGATAGATAGATAGATAGATAGATAGATAGATAGATAGATAGATAGATAGATAGATAGATAGATAGATAGATAGATAGATAGATAGATAGATAGATAGATAGATAGATAGATAGCACCCATCAGTGACTGCTCTGTGTACCGGTACATGTGTTGACCTAAAACTAGCCAATGGTCATCTGCAACACTTGGTCTGAGCATCAAGCAGTTGCTCAGGTTTGGGATGTACTGTCCATCTACAACTGACTACCTTTAGTCATCCATCTCATACTAGTTGGCCACCACAACTAATCAGCATTAGCCAACACAGCAAATGCTACGACTTGATGAATTTGACAGATGCTGAGCTGAAGTCTGAAGTGGTAGTAGAGTCCAACACGCTCTCAACATGACTTCTCTCAGCTGTGCTTGAGATCACGTTTCATGAAAAATCGTGTTGTCAAAACAATGAACATTTTTGACAAAAAGCCTGTTCGATTCATCATCTTAGGGCAGGATAGGTCGGACAAAGAACGGTTCACGATTCAGCTTCTCGTTCAGGAGGTTTATTTCACGCAGGAAAACCATCAGATACATACAGACTCTTTTTACCATCCACTCCAATCAACACAGCTGCGTCAACACCACGTCTTAAATTGTCCCCCGTTGATGACGTACGTGAAGAGTGCACAATAACTCACGTGCCTAATCTTAACAAAGCCATTACAGTATCATTATTGTAACATCATAAATAAGTACAACATTTTGGATTTTGATAGCTATCAGATTTTTATGGACGTTTGCCTGATTTTTAAAGTTTTAAATGGACTTGCTCCTCCTCCTTTAATATATTTTATAAGTAAAAAAACAAGTACAGTAAACACAAGAGCACTGACCAGAGGAGATTGTGATGTGCAGCGGCGCAGGACTAAATTTGGCCAAATGGTGGTGTCCATCAGAGGAACCAGTCATGGAACACACTGCCAGTTTCCATCAGGAACTGTGGCACCTACTCCAGCTTTAAAAAATCTCTGAAACTTTGGCTGAAAACTAATCAGAAGTGCACTCATGTGTAGATTACTTTGTCTATTTTCTTATGGCATCATATTTTTATTGTAATTTTATGTTGTGTTATGTGCTATATAGGTGATGTTTGTATTTTTCTCTGCTCTTTTGTTTTATGGGATGTTTCTTATTCTTACCTGCCTTAGGACAACGGATGAAAATGAGCTATTGTGCTAACTCCGGTACATTTACATTGATGCTTACTGCCATGTTGATTAATATGCATTGTCCTAACTTAAATAAATAAATAAATAAATAAATAAAATAAATGTTATTTTCAAGGTTTGACCAAAACGACTTCATTCATCCTCAGCACAAGATGACGTCAATGTCAAGATCAGCTTCTAGGGTGGGGGCAACGTGCACTCCTTCAAGGAACGTTAATGTTAATTTAACAAAACTGTCTTTTGCATAGATTTAGTTTGTATCATTATAAAATATGTAGCATTTTCTCTGTAATGACTTGGAGAGCAATCATCAGTTCACCTCGGGTATAGAGGGGAGAGTTCACTGAGGCACTAAAGCTCCTCTTGGAAAGCTTAACTCATGGTCAGTACGTTGCAAACATCACCCTGAGTGGGTGCAATTTGCATCACATCTGCAGAGGACACCAGGGAAATCAGCTTCTGTAGCTCGCACTAATGAGACAACAGCTTTTAAGCTAAACACTTTGTTGCCAGCCAGCACTGGTATGGACAGTCTCTTTCACACGTTGAGCACACAGAAAGAGGAGATGGTGGGGTACAGCATTTCCTCAGAGACGACAGCATTCCTTTTTCTTGACTCCATTGTTGCACAAAGCTCAGATATTCACGTGCAGACACACACGCTGTGGGAGCAGAGACACTAGCAGAGCTTCACGACTTCACAAATGTCTCTGCTCCACACGTGCAGTTATCATGTAGCTTATTTTGAAAGTCTGAGCCTCCTTCACGGGGGTCACCGTCAGAGTCAAGACTGAGACCCCAATTTCACGTGCACTGAGAGGCTGGCTGAGGACTGCCCCCTCTGCGTGACATTACCGTGCATTCATTTAGCTTCGTGACAGCTCAAAGACGCTGGTGTCTGACTCCCCTGTGACAACAGAAAAGGATCAAATGTGTCTTTTTCTTTGAATAGGATGAAATCTTGTCAGGAGGGAACAAGATTACTTCCCAGCAGGACCTGGGTCTCTTACGTTCCCCTCAAAGCCCTCTACGGTTGTAGCAGCAGAAATGCTTTAAGGGGGTGACGGCAGCAGTTACATAAGAGATTTGATGCAACTCGGTACAAATATTTCACAGGAAAGCCTGGTGCAAAAATATAAACCTGGCTTGTTCGTCTGTCTTAAAATATTAACTGTTTTATGGAACAAATGTGAATCCACATTTAGACCATGATCACGCTCATGTCTGTAGCATTTATCAATATCATTTACCATCAGAATCAGAATAAGCTTTAGCGGCCCTCTTCTTGTTCAGAGTAATATTTTAGCTTAGATGAGAAAAGGGAAGAAAACAAGGAGAGACGATATAAAGAAAGATCTCTCTTGTCTTAGGGCACGATTTGAGGCATAAAAAACAGCATAGCACATAAATAGACGTGATACATACCAGTGGAAGGATTTTATTCTTTACTGGAGCTCTCAGTGTTGCAGTCAGCTCAGTTCAAGATGGCTGCCTCAACCAAGAGATCTTAAAAACACAGAAATGTCTATAACTCCATCACTTCTGATGTTGTCTTGAAGCTGGCAGCAGAGATTGATCATCAACACATTCTGATCACTGACATATGTGGAAAATCATTTTGTTTTATTTCTCACTTGGAGCCAACACTGTCTGTTAGCAAAATATCTTGTGAATCACTGGGTGGTTTTCTTTGAACTAGCAGAGAGGAATCAACATGTCTTGATCTTCTGGAGTTGATCCAACTCAAACACCGAAGTTAATTAAAGTGAGCCAAACCAAAAACAGCTCTAACTCTGGTTGCACCTTTCAAAAAGACCTGAAGCTCTCCACCAGGACCTCTGGCAGGCTGCAAACATCTGCTCAGTGCCTGGGAAAAACCAGCGCAGACATGTTACTCTTACTGTGAGTCTTACAACCTAGATGTTTCTGTTTAGTTTAATATAATTTTCTTTTCAATGTATATGCTTTTAATAATTGTTTATTGTTTACAAATGAAAACAAAATGATAAATAAAAGAAGTGTTTTGAAAAATCAGCTAGATTATAAAACAATGTAAAAAAAAAACTAAAAACAGGAACATGTCTGCATTGGTTCTTGCCAGGAACTTATCAGATGTTTGAAGAGAGGTCAAGGTTGAGCGCTTCAGATCTTTGTGTAAGATATTCCAGGAAACAGGAGCGGAGTAAGAGAAGGCCCTTAGCAAAGGTGGGCGCCAGACTGCAAGGGAGCGCTAATGCGCTAATCCGCTTATAGCATACCTAAACAATTTATCAGCGTTACAGCAGTTTGACTAACTTTTATAATTCATAAGCGGATTTGCGCTATTTTTATTTAAAATGCAGTACCGTTAATAACTAATTATCTATCAGTAAAAACGAAAAAACTTATTTACGGGCCCGGACGACTGCTAACAGACCATATCCTGTCAGCGCCGGATGTGGTCCGTGACAAAAAAGCATCCCCTCAGTCTCTTTGCTAGAGCGAGCGCTCTCAGTTAGCAACCAGTGTGTTACTCTGTAGCATTATTGCTTGTTTTCGAAGAGTCAGACGAAGAGTTTTTAACATAGAGGGTGAACTTATGGATGTTTCTCAGCAGCCTACGCGACGCGTCTGGATTTTAAAAAGTAGTAAAAGTAACAAGAGTAATGGTGACACTAAAACAACATGGCGAGTTATAAATGATGTTCTAAAAAGTCATAAAGCAAAAACGAACATTGCAAAATATTTTGTGAAAGATGACAAAGAAATACATGATGAGAATGATATCGTAAATGAATTTAATCAATATTTTGTAAATATTGGATCAAGCCTTGCAGCTAAAATACCAAAAGTAGATAATAAGGTGTGTCATTCAATTAAAAGTTGCACCAACAGTATTTTTCTTAGTGGAACTAACAAAGAGGAAATTATGAAAATGGTAAAAAATCTCTCAGACAAGAGATCAAAAGACTGGGTGGACATGGATATGATGTTCGTAAAAGAAATAATAAGTTATGTTATTGAACCGTTTACATATATATGCAATTTATCTTTTTCAACAGGAATATTTCCAGATAACATGAAAGTAGCAAAGGTAATTCCTCTTTTTAAAAATGGTGATAAATGTGTATTCAATAATTATAGGCCAATATCCTTATTACCACAGTTCTCAAAAATTCTAGAAAAACTATTTGTGACCAGATTGGATCAATTTATTGATAAACAAAATATTTTAAGTAGCAGTCAGTATGGGTTTAGAGAAAAAAACTCTACATCAATGGCTCTCATGGATTTAATGGAACAAATAACTAATGCTGTCGATCATAAACAGTACTGTGTTAGTGTTTTTGTTGATCTAAAAAAAGCATTTGATACCATTGACCACACCATTCTCCTTGAAAAACTAAATAAATATGGTATTAGAGGACCAGCATTACAGTGGGTATCTAGCTATTTGAAAGATAGGAAACAGTTTGTGCAAATAAATGATGTTAGATCTGACCTCCGTGATATCACTTGTGGAGTTCCTCAGGGCTCTGTGCTTGGACCAAAGTTATTTATTTTATATGTGAATGACTTGGTAAATGTGTCAGGACTTCTTAAATGTGTTCTTTTTGCCGATGACACCACATTTTTCTGTTCGGGTAAAGACATAAAACAGATTTTGGATATGATGAAAACAGAATTTATAAAAATACAAACTTGGTTTAAATTAAACAAATTATCTTTGAATTTAGATAAAACTAATTACATGATATTCAGTAACAAAAAGAGAATTGTTGACGATCCATTTGAAATTGAAGATGTTGTGATCTGTAAAGTGAGTGAAGTGAAGTTTCTGGGTGTTATCATTGATGACAAACTGACATGGAAACATCATGTAAATTCCATTAAAACAAAAATAGCTAGATCAATTGCAGTACTGTATAAAGTCAGGGATTTTTTAATTGATAAAGCTCTGTATATGTTGTATAACACAATCATTGTTCCACATTTAATCTATTGTATTGAGGTTTGGGGAAAAGCGTGCAAAACTATTACAAAGCCTGTTTTTATTTTACAAAAGAGAGCTGTAAGAGTAATCACCAGAAAACATTTCAGTCACCCATCAAACACCTTGTTTCTTCAGCTAAACTTATTGAAATTCCAGGAATTGGTAGAATATAGTATTTTATCAGTTATGTATAGGGCTCATAATAACACATTACCTTTAAATATCCAAAGAAATTTTATAAAAAGACAAAGTTATTACAATCTCAAAGGGACAGAGATATTCATCAAACCACAATTCAGAACCAGCTTAAAGGGACGGTCTACCTCAATTCAGGGAGTTTGATTGTGGAATGCTCTGGAGAGTGATGTTAAAAATGCAAAATCAAGCGGGCCCTGGTTGGGGCCTGTTCTCAGTGCTTCCTGGCTCTGTCGGCGGTTGGGCGGGCGCTCTTGGTAGTGTCGTCCTTGTGGGCTGACTGCGGTTCGCAGGGGTCGTGGCGGCCCTGGTGGGTGTGGGCTGTTGGTTCTGCTTTGGCGGCCCTCGGGGCCGTGTCCCTCTCTGGTCTTGGCTCAATGGCCTGGCGGTCGGAGAGGTGTTTCCACTACCTCGCTCCTTGGGTGGACCTTGGCGAACTGGGGGGGGTACGCAGGGTCAGCGGGGGAGCTGACTCGCTGTGGGAGCATTGTTCCTGCAGATATTTTCTCCCCATCCCTCACCACGCACCTCCGC
>JBBPBX010096561.1:0-13008 GCA_038048925.1 Garcialebias charrua
AAGTAAGACGTAACGCCATAACCATACGTTTGGATCTAAAATCCACAGATTTGATCCGAGGAGTACCAAAATCAGTATGATCGATCATTGCCCACCCCTTGAACAGGTGTTTATGCTAATTTGCAAATCGCTACAGAAACGGCTCAAGAGCGCCCCCTAGAAATATTCAAAATACCCTCTGCATTGACCTTAGTTTGACGTAGAATCATGAAATTTGGTACACTTGTCCAACTCACCAAGATGCACAGAAAACCCTCTGGCACCAATGTTGTACGATAAATGGTAAGGCGGCCATTTTGGAACGATGACCAAATTTTCACACCTTTTTGGCCGTTTACAACCTCTGCATTTCAACGAACTCCTCCTAGGGATTTCGCTCGATTTGATTCAAACTTGGCCAGTTTCTTTATAAGGCACGGGGGAACAAATGTTATCAAAACTGTGCGTTTTCATGCATGCTGAAGGGGCGGGGCCAGACCTCAAAGTTGGACATCTCGCCATGAAAAACGAAACGCTTACAGCTCTTACACGAAAACTGTCTAATACATCAAACCTTCAGTGATTGACCCACATCCGGTCCCCTGCAAAACTGTATGGTCAAATCATGACATCACTTAAGCCACGCCCCCTGACAACAGGAAGTGTAAAGTTTTACGTTGAACGGTCCATATCGGATCCCTGTTACCTAATCAACGTGACATTGTATCCAGTCACCGAAGACATGGTGGTGTAACAAGCTTTCCAGCACTGTTCGTTTTGGGTGGAGCAAGTGGGCGTGGTGACGTGGCGAAGTAAGACGTAACGCCGTCACCATACGTTTGGTTCTAAACTCCACAGATTTGATCTGAGGAGTACCAAAATCATTATGATCGATCATTACCCACCCCTTGAACAGGTGTTTATGCTAATTAGCAAATAGCCTCCATAGCGCCCCCTAGATTATTCAAACTGTTGTATCTCAGTGATACATCATCCGATCTGAACCAGATTTATTGTGCATCATCAGTGAGCCCTTGTGGACACATTGATATGGTGGGCTAACATTTGACTCAAGTGCGCCCCCTACATTATTTCTATAGTTATATCTCAGTGATACATCATCCGATCTGCACAAGATTTATTATGCTTTATCAGTGAACACTTCGACACACATTGATAATGTTATGTAAATTTTTACTCCATAGCGCCCCCTATATTATTACTACAGTTATATCTTAGTGATACATTATCCGATCTGCACGAGATTTATTATGATTCATCAGTGAACACTTCTACACACATTGATAATGGTATGTAAATTTTTACTCCATAGCGCCCCCTGTATTATTACTACAGTTATATCTTAGTGATACATTATCCGATCTGCACGAGATTTATTGTGCTTTATCAGTGAACACTTCGACACACATTGATAATGTATGTAAATTTTTACTCCATAGCGCCCCCTATATTATTATTACAGTTATATCTTAGTGATACATTATCCGATCTGCACGAGATTTAATGTGATTCATCAGTGAACACTTCTATACACATTGATAATGGTATGTAAATTTTTACTCCATAGCGCCCCCTATATTATTACTACAGTTATATCTCAGTGATACATTATCCAATCTGCACGAGATTTATTGTGCTTTATCAGTGAACACTTCGACACACATTGATAATGGTATGTAAATTTTTACTCCATAGCGCCCCCTATATTATTACTACAGTTATATCTTAGTGATACATCATCCGATCTACACGAGATTTATTGTGATTCATCAGTGAACACTTCTACACACATTGATAATGGTATGTAAATTTTTACTCCATAGCGCCCCCTATATTATTACTACAGTTATATCTTAGTGATACATTATCCGATCTGCACAAGATTTATTGTGATTCATCAGTGAACACTTCGACACACATTGATAATGGTATGTAAATTTTTACTCCATAGCGCCCCCTATATTATTACTACAGTTATATCTCAGTGATACATTATCCGATCTGCACGAGATTTATTGTGATTCATCAGTGAACACTTCGACACACATTGATAATGGTATGTAAATTTTTACTCCATAGCGCCCCCTATATTATTACTACAGTTATATCTCAGTGATACATTATCCGATCTGCACGAGATTTATTGTGCTTTATCAGTGAACACTTCGACACACATTGATAATGGTATGTAAATTTTTACTCCATAGCGCCCCCTATATTATTACTACAGTTATATCTTAGTGATACATTATCCGATCTGCACGAGATTTATTGTGATTCATCAGTGAACACTTCTACACACATTGATGATGGTATGTAAATTTTTACTCCATAGCGCCCCCTGTATTATTACTACAGTTATATCTTAGTGATACATTATCCGATCTGCATGAGATTTATTGTGCTTTATCAGTGAACACTTCGACACACATTGATAATGGTATGTAAATTTTTACTCCATAGCGCCCCCTATATTATTACTACAGTTATATCTTAGTGATACATTATCCGATCTGCACGAGATTTATTGTGCTTTATCAGTGAACACTTCGACACACATTGATAATGTTATGTAAATTTTTACTCCATAGCGCCCCCTATATTATTACTACAGTTATATCTCAGTGATACATCATCCGATCTGAACCAGATTTATTGTGTATCATCATTGAGACATTGTGGACACATTGATATTGTGGTTTAACATATGACTCCAGAGCGCCCCCTAGATTATTCAAACTGTTATATCTCAGTGATACATCATCCGATCTGAACCAGATTTATTGTGCATCATCAGTAAGCCCTTGTGGACACATTGATATGGTGGGCTAACATTTAACTCAAGTGCGCCCCCTACATTATTTCTATAGTTATATCTCAGTGATACATCATCCGATCTGAACCAGATTTATTGTGCATCATCAATGAGCCCTTGTAGACACATTGATTTTGTGGTTTGACATATAACTCCATAGCGCCCCCTAGATTATTCAAACTGTTATATCTCAGTGAGACATCATCCGATCTGAACCAGATTTATTGTGCGTGTGCACCCCTGGTGCGGAGTAGACACGAGAGACTTCGAAATGGCGACCGAGCGGACGAGCTGGAGCTCGCGCGGTCGCCTCAATAAGGTCCGAGCGGCGCTAAGCTGCGAGGGCCTCAATGCTGCTTGCAGCTTTAATTAGCTTTGTTTTCTTTTTTTCTTTTTTCATCCCCGTGTCCATTACGTCTTAAACAAACCCAAAGCAAATTCTAATAAAGTTTTATATATACATCAAGTGGAGCATTGAGGCCAGCCATAATACTCAGCTTGTGAAAGTAAATCTGTTGGGTATCACCTCGACATTCAGACAATAATTCTGAGTGCCATCAATGCTGAACAGGACAAAGGAAAAAAAAACTCTCCAGATTTTACAGAATTCGTGTGAGTTTCCTCTCCACCAGGGGCCTCATGTACAAAGACTTGCGTGGATTTCTTACTGAAAAGTGCCGCACGGTCAAATCCAGAAATCTGCCTACGCACAAAAGAATCCAGATGTATCAAACTGTGCATACGCCGGTATCCACGCACATTCCTTTTGTACATCACAACCAACGTGGGATTGAGCGCACATGAGAGAGTGGCCGACTCCGCCTTTGACACGCCTCCATATAAATATGCAAATTCATTTAAATATGCCCTGCACGTTAGGAATGTCGTCTTTGCTCTATTGCAAATCATGTCGAAACGTGGAAAAAAGAGGAACTTCACGGACTGTGAACTTTAGACACTTCTGAGTGACGTAGAGGGGCACAGAAAAAAGTTTTGTCTGGCACGCTCAGCGCACAACAAACCGTCCAATTTTAAATGAAAAGTTGACCCAGCTGTTTTAACATGCATTGATAGATCAGTGGTTAGCGTGCCCGCCTTTCGTCCCGAAGGTCATGAGTTTGACTCCCGCATGGTACAACGTTTATTTTTTTTTTAATTCATTCCAGATAGAACACAAGAAAACTGTTTAGAATGAACAACATGAAATGAAGGCAAAAGGGGATTTCTCGTGGTTTTTTTGTTAATAGTTTTCTTGTGTTCTTTAAATCTGGAATGAATTAAAAATAAAGACAAACGTTGTTTTCATTTAAATATACCCTGCAACAGAGAAATATCGTCTTGTCCCATCATGCATCACGTTCTTCAACTGCTAAAACAGCTAAGAATGAACAAAAAACAAGAATTTAAGCTGTGCAGAACTATTCAGTCTTTCTGTTTGTTATATTTTTTGCAGGTTGTATTCTGATTGCGTCCATGTGGATGTAATAATTGTTCATCATGTGTGTTTGGGTGGAAATAATCATTATTCCCACCATGAACAGTTTCCAGAATCGCCTGTAGGTGTCGCCAAAGGAACACAAACCACAGAAACGTGCCTACGCCAAGCCTGGAGCTGGCGTGAAAATGTACTTGGATGCGCACATATTCACGTTCAGTTCAGTTTTGATACATACGGGGTTTTGCGTGGATAGTGACGTACGCACGGTTTTTGTGCGCACGCACGGTTGATACATGAGGCCCCTGGAAACTAAAAGAACCAGAATCAAACCAGGGACTAGGGACATTTAGACCTTTCTTAGATTTTCACTAAAATCTGTTCAATGGTTCATAAGATATTTTGTTAACAGCACTGACACTGACAGCACTGACCCCAGAACCTGGACTGGGGCATCAGTGAGGCCAAGAAGCAGTATTCCAGGAAAATAGCTCACCGTTTCAAGGACAGCAAGGATACACGCAGTCTGTGGCAGGGAATACAGACCATCACAAACTACAAACCATCCCCCCAGACCTGTGACAGCTCAGCCTCTGCGCTGAATGAACTGAATGACTTCTTTGCTCGGTTCGAGGCAAGTAACAGCACACCTGCACATAAACTCCCCCCCTCTCCTGATGGCCAGGTGCTGGCGCTGTCCTCAGACAGCGTAAGGCGATCATTCATCAAGATTAACGCCCGGAAGGCCTCTGGTCCTGACAACATACCTGGTCGTGTGCTGAAGGACTGTGCAGGGGAACTCGCAGCGGTCTTCACAGACATCTTCAACATCTCACTGAGCCAGGCCATCGTCCCCACCTGTTTCAAAGCCACCACCATCATCCCTGTCCCAAAGAAGGCAACGCCCGCATGCCTCAATGACTATCGCCCAGTAGCACTCACCCCCATCCTGATGAAGTGCTTTGAACGGCTAGTCATGAAAAGCATCACATCTGTCCTCCCTGCCTCCCTGGATCCCTTCCAATTTGCATACCGACCTAATCGCTCAACCGACGATGCCATCTCCTCTGCCCTCCACACAGCTCTCACACATCTGGACACGAAGGACTCTTATGTTAGAATGCTGTTCATCGACTTCAGCTCAGCATTCAACACCATCATCCCCCAACAGCTCATCCTTAAACTGGACAGTCTGGGGCTGAACACCTCAATGTGTAACTGGCTGCTAGACTTCCTGACCGGGAGACCACAGACAGTACGGGTCGGGAGTAACACATCTAGCACCATCACATTGAACACAGGGGCCCCACAAGGATGTGTGCTGAGCCCCCTTCTATTCACCCTGCTAACACACGACTGCACACCATCATACAGCTCCAACCACTTCATCAAGTTTGCGGACGACACAACAGTGGTAGGTCTCATCAGCAACAACGATGAGACGGACTACAGGAACGAGGTGAGCCGCCTGGCCTTGTGGTGCGGACACAACAATCTCACTCTCAACGTGGAGAAGACAAAGGAGATTGTTGTGGACTTCAGGAAGAGGGATGCCCAACATGCCCCTCTGACCATCAACAGCACCGCAGTGGAGAGAGTAGACAGCACCAAGTTCCTCGGAGTGCATGTCTCAGAGGACCTGTCCTGGAGCAGGAACACTGCATCACTGGCCAAGAAGGCTCACCAGCGTCTCTACTTTCTCCGCAAGCTGAAAAGGGCTGGAGCTTCAACCCCCATCATGTGCACCTTCTACAGAGGTGCCATAGAAAGTGTCCTGACAAGCTGCATCACTGTGTGGTTTGGTGCATGTACTGCATCCTGCCGCAAGAGCCTCCAGCGCATCGTGAGAGCAGCTGAGAAGATCGTCGGCACCTCCTTCCCCTCACTGCAGGACTTACACAGCAACCGCCTCACTCGGAAAGCCCTCTGCATGGCAGGTGATCCCACACACCCACTACACAGCTGCTTCAGCCTGTTGCCATCAGGGAGGAGACTGAGAAGTCTCCAGGCTCGAACCAGCAGACTGAGAGACAGCTCTGTTCATCAGGCAGTCAGGATGCTAAACACTCTGCCTGCTCTGCCCCCCTCCCATTTGAACTGCCTTAACACTAAAAACTTTCTCACACATTACCACACAACACAAAGATTTTAACACTGGACTCTGTGTCATCAAACGGGTTATTCACTAAACTCTCGGTCATGTGCTCATTCAGTTTGCACTACTTCTCATATTTGCACTAATGTTTGTATTACATCACTGCCTATAGTCATAATACTGTTTACATTCTCTGTTTACATACTACTGGTTACATTCAATGTTTACATTTATTAATACTGTTTACATTTATTACTACTGCTTACATTTATTACTACTGTTTACATTTACACTACTTTTATATCTACACCACTGCTGATACATATACAGTATTCTCTGACCAGCCTTATTTAAGGATGCCCAATGTGCCTTACTGCATATGCCACTTTTGCCTCTATAACAACATCAACTACTACCTCATACATATACTGTGTACATTAACTCATATGCTGCTTTGCCACTTTGCAAATGTCAATGCTAGAACCTTTAGTTTATTTTATAGTTATACTTTTTATACTTTTTTATACTAGTATGCAAAAACTCAGGACAGTATTATGTTCATTAAATGTTTAGTGTTTTAGTTTTAGTTTTAGAGCTGGTGTAAATTTTCATACTCTACTATGCAAAAACTCAGGACAGTGATACAGTTTTACTATTTTATGCTTATGTCTATAATTATATGTTTCAGTGTTTCAATGTTTAAATAGTTACTGTTGCATCGAGGGACTGAGAGAAACGCAATTTCAATTCTGTGTATGTCATGTACATATTGCAGTTCTGACAATAAAGTTGACTTTGACCTTTGACTTTGACTCCTCCAATGGTTTAAAGCAGAAATACTACGCACAATGCAAAGTGCTCAACGTACATATCAGCGACAATGCTCAGCCACTACCTCACCTAATTGTAGCTCAATATCAGCCAATAAAATGAATGTGTTAAAGCCATTTGTATGTTTTAGAAGGTCAGTTGGCTGTGTCATGCCGGTTACCCACTGGACCCGTGTCGGGCGGCGGAAGTGGCCGGTTTACATGCAAAGTCTATGTGGAGACGCGTCGAGGCGGCGTATCGTGAAGCGGCGCGTTTTGAGTGTTTGAAGCGGCGGCGGCACGCGGCAGTTCCTTTCCGCCGCACGTCCGAAGCAACCTACGCGTTGAGCAGCGTCGGATCGAAAAGTTGATATTTTGCGGCTCAACGTTGCTCGACGCATCGCAACAACCAATCGGGAGAGCCTCTGCTATGTGATTACACAACGACAACGGGACTTTTTTTGGACTTTTTAAACTTACCCCATCGAGCCTCCATGAATTGGAACCAGACTCCGGTAAGAAACTTGGCATTTTAAACAGTTGCTGCTGTCCGCTCCAGCGTACGATCACCCCAAACATAAAAAAAAGTTTTAATCTCAACAAAGACTGTCGGAGCTGCAGTTCGGCTCGTAGAAAACCCACTCCAGTAGGAACGGGGGTCACGTGCTGCTGATTTTATCTGCCAGCAGCATGAAAATACAACAACTGACCCGGAAAACGAGCTAGACTCCCTCCTCTGCCTCCCCCTAGTGCGCGTCATCAGACGCGTCTCAGTGTCTCCCAGTGTGACCATGACAAGCGGCCAAAAGGTGGCGGCAGGAGCGTTCTGACAATTTAGGTGGGTACCCGGCATCAGTCATCTTAAATCAAGTTGACTCCAAAAGGTGATGAACTACAGATGTGCATCCATTAATTACTTTCTGGGATTCTGTAAATTCTGTTCACTAGTTCAAGAGATATTTTGCTGAATATGAATACACAAACGTGGGCAAAAATGTTATAGCTGGTTTGCCTTGAGCAGCGGGCGATAAACATTAGGCTTAAAAGGTGTTGAAACATTTCAATTGTTTTCACTCGACTGCATTTATGACTGAAATAATTATAAAGTTTGAATAAAAATAATAAAAACATCTAATAGAGTCAGCTCATCACCGTTGGCAGCACATGTCTACAGCCTGACAAGAAACCAGTTCTAGTGGTATTTCTTACCTGGGACTCTGGAGCGCAGGAAATAGAGAAACTTGCCATGCTTAGAGTGCATGATGGCTCGTTCAATAAATTCCACCACAGAGTGGCAACGGTCTTCGAACTTCGGGTGACACCACAAGCTGAACGTCCCTGAAGGTACAAGGACACTGTTATTACAGATGTTCCACATGTAGCATCATAGCATCCTTAATAAATCCTTGCATGAAAAGTAAAACATTTATGCAGTTACACTGAGCATGTATAATAATTCTACACAGCTTTGCTCTCTTTGTTAGCCTTAATGCTGCACTTTAAATAAATAATAAAAAAGTCTGCCTGTTTAACAGTATGTGGATGACACTGCAACAGGTTCTGCCAGTTTCAATTTTATCACAAACAACTTTTGACAGAGATCTTGAAAGAAGTGAAGCATCAAAAACAAAACGACAAACAAAAAGAAATTTACAACCTTTTGAGCCGTTTTAAAAACTAAAATACCCAACAGCAGGGCTATTCAATGGCAGCTCGGGGGCCAAATCAGGCCCACGGGTAAGCTCAGTTTGGCCCAGCAATGGGTTCATATTTAAATAAAACTCGATTTTAAACCGTAAAATATAACTTACGGTACATAACAACAATAACTACTGGATGTCTGACCCCTGAGCTCTTGGTTTTCAGAAACTGTGGCCCCCTGAGTAATTCAGTTGAATTGCCCTGCCCTGCTGTGACAGTCGTGTCTGGAGTGCTCTTCCGAGTTAATCAAAATACATATAATATATGTGTAACTTTAACCAGTAATTTACATCTCTACTTCAAGTCAGAGTCTGTTGCAAATCAGGCCAGACACATTGGAGGTTCAAGTCTAGCCAATCAGAAAAAGCTGCCTGATGGCAGGGTACCAGAGGGTACATGAGATTTGTCCATAGATGGTGATTTCAAGGCTATGGCTTTTGTGGGGCTGTCTGGTTGACACGTCTCTTCAATGTCACATTGACGACTGGGACAGAGCCTGTGGAGGGGCAGACTAAGGTGACGGTCCCCATTTGTTTTAAAGGGGATTCAGGGAGTGTGTTCCAACTATTGTGGGATCACACTTCTCAACCTCTACAGGAAAGTTTAGAATGGAGGCTTCGATCAATTGTCCAAACTTGGATTCAGGAGGTGCAGTACGAGTTCCACCCTGGTCAATGGACCAGATCTTCATCTTTGTAAAGTGGCTAAGAGGGTCATGCGAGATTGACTCTCCAATCTGCCTGTTTTGTGACATGGAGAAGACATCTGACCATGTTTCCCAATACATTTTGTGGGTGGGGGTCCTGTGGGAGTACAAAGTTCCTTGATTGCTTTTAAGGGCTATCCGGTCCCTGTATAACTAAAGCAGGAGCTGTGTCGATATTCTTTGTACAAAGCGGAGCTTGTTCAGAGTCAGAGTCAGTCAGAGAGTCTTTATTGTCATTTGCACCGCATGTGGTACATGTGATGAAAACGAGATTATGTACACAGGGTCCCAGTTACATCCAACAACAAATGCAAGAGAAAAACAGTAATAACATCTAGGATTAACTAAGAAAAACATCAACTAGTAATACACTAAGCCCTAATGTAGTATTATTGTTCTTGGTGCAGGTTGGATTCTGCCAGGACTGTCCCTTATCTCAGATTAGGAGTGTCTGGTTTGAGAACCTCAGGGTCTTGTCTGTGCTTTATATGGACAGTGTGGTTCTGTTGAGGCCCTTTTCCATTAGTACCTGTTGTACTGGTACAGCACACCTCTGCTCTACTCGGTACGGTACACGTTGTGTTTCCATTACCCCTTTCAATACCCATTCCAGTGGGCGGGTTTAAATTGACGTCACGCGTCTCACCAGCTGGTGGCGGTGAGAGGCTGAAACTGTTTTTAGTACAGGGTGAAAATTTATTTAGAAGTTTCTAGTAAATTAAAAAGTATACAGATTATTAAAATGATCAAATTAAACACACACACACACACACTATATATATATCCATCCATCCATCCATTTTCGCCCGCTTATCCGGGGTCGGGTCGCGGGGGTAGCAGCCTAAGTAGGGAGGCCCAGACTTCCCTCTCCCCAGCCACATGGAGCAGCTCCTCTGGGGGAATCCCAAGGCGTTCCCAGGCCAGCCGAGAAACATAGTCCCTCCAGCGTGTCCTGGGTCTTCCTCTGGGTCTCCTCCCGGTGGGACATGCCCGGAACACCTCACCAGGGAGGCGTCCAGGAGGCATCCTAACCAGATGCCCGAGCCACCTCAACTGGCTCCTCTCGATGTGGAGAAGCAGCGGCTCTACTCCGAGTCCCTCCCGGATGACTGAGCTTCTCACCCTATCTCTAAGGGAGAGTCCAGACACCCTGCGGAGAAAACTCATTTCAGCCGCTTGTATCCGAGATCTCGTTCTTTCGGTCACAACCCAAAGCTCATGACCATAGATGAGGGTGGGAACGTAGATCGATCGGTAAATTGAGAGCTTTGCCTTTCGACTCAGCTCTCTCTTCACCACGACAGACCGGTACAGCGCCCGCTTCACTGCGGATGCTGCACCTATCCGCCTATCGATCTCACGCTCCAGTTTTCCCTCATTCGTGAACAAGACCCCGAGATACTTAAACTCCTCCACTTGGGGCAGGACCTCATCCCCGACCCGGAGAGGGCATGCTACCCTTTTCCGGCTCAAGACCATGGCCTCGGATTTGGAGGAACTGATCCTCATCCCGGCCGCATCACACTCGGCTGCAAACCGCTCCAGCGAAAGCTGTAGATCACGATCTGATGAAGCCAATAGGACCACATCATCTGCAAAAAACAGAGAAGCGATTCTAAGGCCACCAAAACGGATCCTCTCAACACCTTGGCTGCGCCTAGAAATTCTGTCCATAAAAGTTATGAACAGAATCGGTGACAAAGGGCAACCTTGGCGGAGTCCAACTCTCACTGGAAACGAGCCTGACTTACTGCCGGCAATGCGGACCAAGCTCTGACACCGGTCGTACAGGGACCTAACAGCCCATATCAATGGGCCTGGTACCCCATACTCCCGGAGTACCCCCCACAGAACCCCCCGAGGGACGCGGTCGAATGCCTTTTCCAAGTCCACAAAGCACATGTAAACTGGTTGGGCAAACTCCCACGCACCCTCCAGGACCCTGTTGAGGGTGTAGAGCTGGTCCAGTGTTCCACGACCAGCACGAAAACCACACTGCTCCTCCTGAATCCGAGGTTCGACTATCCGACGGACCCTCCTCTCCAGAACCCCTGAATAGACCTTACCAGGGAGGCTTAACGCCAAAAATACACTACACGCGTTCCGGCTCCGCCCCGCTCCGGTCCGACCTCCGCAGCAAATACGCACCCATTATAATCAATGACAGAATTTACACTGGCTCCGCACGGCGGCGGCGAGCTGCGGAGAGCGGACGGCAGTCCGTCAAAATTAGAAATTTTTCTATTTCTGCCGGACGCCGGAGCTGTGCCGGAGTCAACTTTTGAAGATTACGTCGCACCAACAGGAAAAGGAACGAGCACAACTTCCGTATTTACAAAATAAAATCACCACGGGCGGACTTAATCCTAGCTCTATACGGATTTATTTGTACAAAAATGCTTTCAAACTATCATTTATGACTACGCCTACAAACGCAATACAAGAAATAAATAAATAAATAAAGTATTTTATTCTGAAATGTAATACATCACTTCCTGTTGCTCAAACCATGTCCTGTCGCTCATTTACGAGAGAAGATCAAGGCAGCAGTCTCTACTGTTGTTCTCCTTCTTCCACCGAATGAATTGTTTTGTTCTGACTTACTTATTTATCACTTGATTTATCGCGCGATCCCGCAAATCCCGCGCATGCGTCTAGGAGCGGCGCATGCAGGCGGACCTGAGCTGAGCGGAGGTAGTGGAAATTGGAGTTTGAGACGCTCAGCTGCGACCTGCGGAGCGGAGCGGACCGTATGTAGTGTAATTTTGGGGTAAGAGTGTCGATCCCCCTATAGTTGGAACACACCCTACGGTCCCCCTTTTTGAATAGGGGAACCACCACCCCAGTCTGCCAATCCAAGGGAACTGCCCCCGATGTCCACGCGATATTGCAGAGTCGCGTAAGCCAACACAACCCCACAACATCCAGAGCCCTAAGGAACTCAGGGCGAATCTCATCCACCCCTGGAGCCCTGCCACCGCAGAGCTTTTTAACCACCTCGGTGACCTCAGCTCCAGAGATTGGAGAGCCCGACCCAAAGTCCCCAGGCTCCGCTTCCTCAGTGGAAGACGTGCCAGTAGGATTGAGGAGGTCTTCGAAGTACTCCGCCCACCGACTCACAACATCCCGAGTTGAGGTCAACAGCACGCCATCCCCACCATAAATGGTGTTGGTCGCGTACCGCTTTCCCCCCCTGAGACGCCGGATGGTGGACCAGAATCGCCTCGAAGCCGTACGGAAGTCATTCTCCATGGCCTCTCCGAACTCCTCCCACGCCCGAGTTTTTGCCTCAGCAACCACCCGAGCCGCATGCCGCTTGGACTGTCGGTACCTATCTGCTGCTTCCGGGGTCCCACAGGCCAAAAAGGCCCAATAGGACTCCTTCTTCAGCCTGACAGCATCCCTCACTGCCGGTGTCCACCACCGGGTTCGAGGGTTGCCACCACG
>JBBPBX010096564.1:0-13008 GCA_038048925.1 Garcialebias charrua
GGTCCCTGTTCTACCGGTATCACAACTCGTTCTCCACTAAGGATGCTGCCATCCTGTCCCGGTCGGGGATGCGTCTCGACTGGTCAGTCCTAGACACTGACCTCCTTGTCATGCTGACTCACGCTGCCCCCTGCCACTCCTGCTCTGCCGTTGGCCATCGCAGTTCTCTCTGCCCTTCGGTCCGGTTTAGCCTGCCTCCTCTGCCCTCCCTGCCGGCGTCCCGTTCTGTTGGGGGTTCTGTTGGCGGCCTGCATACGGACCACTGCGGTCGGGGGGTGGAGGCTTTCGACGACATGCCGATTTGTAACAATTGTAACCGTTCTGTCTGCTCGTACCCTGATTGTGCCTTTCTCCACGTGTGCAGCTTCTGCAGGGATGCACACCCACGTTCCGTCTGCCCTCGTCGGTTGACCCCCAGGGCACTTTGCGGGTCCAAGCGCTGATCTTCCTTTTCCCGTTCACCCTCGTTATAATTTCTTATTTAGCCTCTTCGCTACAGGTTCACCCTGTCATGTATTTGTCGTCTTTTTCCTTAACTTTGGATGTAAATAAACAACTGTATATATTGCTATTACTACCCTCCTCGCGGTTGCTCTCTTTCATTTTAATTCCAGGTCATCCCTGACCTTCCATGTCTCGCCCCGCAGCCGCGTCCCCGTTGCTTTTCCAGCTCTTTCAGTCAGCCCGTTTTTCATTCGCTCGAGCCTGGGCCCTCCCGCTCGGCGATCCTATATTTCGCCTGGTGCCCGTTTAAGTCCCGTGTGGCTTTCGAGTCGCCCTTCCTCCCATTGTCGATATCCACCGCTTTGTCACGTGTTGCTTTGACCTACGCCGTTTCAAGCTCCCGTTTATTTGATCCCTCCTGGCTGGCATTAACTTTCATGCAAACCTATCATCTGGGTCCGTTCCCGAGTCTGTTCCCTACCCTTGCCATCGAGCTCCTTCCTGACTCTGTTTTCTATTCATGCCGTTGCGCTCCCCCCAAGGGGCGTAGCTCAGCTCCCTCCACAGCCATTCAGGGTGCTCCCGAGGCTTCCCTCCGACGGCCTGGTCACTGGTCTTGGCGGCCTGCTCCTCCTACGTCCACCCGGACATCTCGTCCATGCTCGCTGCTCAGCGCTTGCTCAGTTTCTAAGTAAGCTCTCGCATTGCTAACTGGTGGAGGAGTCCTTCAGCTGTGAACGACGCCTCCCTCTTCCTTTCTGGCAGCTCATGTGGGCTTTGCTTCTCTCTGGCAGCACAGGTGGGCTTCGTTTTCTCTCTTGCAGCCCTCGTGGGCTTATTGTCTCTCAGGTAGCCCAAGCTGGCTCCCTCTCCCTTTCTCTATCCCCTGTAGTCCATGCGGGCTCACATTGCGGCAGCCTATACGGGACCATTCCCCAGCTCACTTCCTGGCAGCCCATGCGGGCTCACTCTCTGGCAGCCCATGCGGGCTCACTCTCTGGCAGCCCATGTGGGCTCACTCTCTGGCAGCCCATGCGGGCTCTCTCTGGTAGCCCGTGCGGGCTCACTCTCTGGCAGCCCATGTGGGCTCACTCTCTGGCAGCCCATGTGGGCTCACTCTCTGGCAGCCCATGCGGGCTCTCTCTGGTAGCCCGTACGGGCTCACTCTCTGGCAGCCCATGCGTGGCTCTCTCTCCAGCTGCCCGTGCGGGCTCTCTCTTTGGCAGCCTATGATGACTCGGCTTACTCTCTCTCTTCTGCAGCCCATGCAAAGCTCACTCTCCAGCAGCCCATGCGGGGCTCACTCTCCGGCAGCCCATGCGAGGCTCTCTCTCCAGCAGCCCATGCGAGGCTCTCTATCCAGCTGCCCATGCGGGCTCTCTCTTTGGCAGCCTATGATGACTCGGCTCACTCTCTCTCTTCTGCAACCCATGCAAAGCTCACTCTCCAGCAGCCCATGCGGGGCTCACTCTCCGGCAGCCCATGCGAGGCTCTCTCTCCAGCAGCCCATGCGAGGCTCTCTATCCAGCTGCCCGTGCGGGCTCTCTCTTTGGCAGCCTATGATGACTCGGCTCACTCTCTCTCTTCTGCGGCCCATGAAAAGCTCTTTCTTCTGCAGCCCATGCGAAGCTCTTCTGCAGCCCATGCGAAGCTCATTCTCCAGCGGCCCATGCGAGGCTCTCTCTCCAGCAGCCCATGCGAGGCTCTCTCTCCAGCAGCCCATGCGAGGCTCTCTCTCCAGCAGCCCATGCGAGGCTCACTCTCCAGCAGCCCATGCGAGGCTCACTCTCCAGCAGCCCATGCGAGGCTCACTCTCCAGCAGCCCATGCGGGGCTCACTCTCCAGCAGCCCATGCGGGGCTCACTCTCCAGCAGCCCATGCGGGGCTCTCTCTCCAGCAGCCCGTGCGGGCTCTTTCTTTGGCAGCTCATGCGAGGCTCATTCACAAAAGAGGCCGTAGCCCGTGCTTGCTCTCTCCCCAGCAGCCCTCGTGAGGCTCATTCCCGAAAGAGGCCGTAGCCCATGCACGCACTCTCTCCTGCAGCTTACGTGAGGCTCATTCCCAAAAGGGGGCGTAGCCCATGCACGCTCACTCTCTGGCGGCCCATGATGACTCAGCCCGCTCTTCCAGGCGGCCCATGCGGGCTCTCTATGGCAGCTCATGCAGGCTCACTCCCCGGTAGCCCATGCGAGGCTCTCTCTCCAGCAGCCCGTGCGAGCTCTCTCTTTGGCAGCCTATGATGACGCTGTGCACTCTCTCTCTTCTGCAGCCCATGCGAGGCTCACTCTTCTGCAGCCCATGCGAGGCTCACTCTTCTGCAGCCCATGCGAGGCTCACTCTTCTGCAGCCCATGCGATGCTCACTCTCCAGCAGCCCATGCGTGGCTCACTCTCTGGCGGCCCATGATGACTCGGCCCGCTCTTCCAGGCGGCCCATGCGGGCTCTCTATGGCAGCCCATGTGCGGCTCACTCTCTGGCGGCCCATGATGACTCGGCCCACTTTTCCTCTATCTCTCCTCCGGCAGCCCATGCACGCTCGCTCTCGGTTGCTCAAGCGAGGCTCGTTCCCGGGAATGCGGCTGTTGCCCAGTCCAAGAAAAGAGGCTGTCGTTGGCCAGTCCGAGAAAAGAGGCCGTCGTTGGCCAGTCCGAGAAAAGAGGCCGTCGTTGGCCAGTCCGAGAAAAGAGGCCGTCGTTGGCCAGTCCGAGAAAAGAGGCCGTCGTTGGGCAGTCCAAGGAAAGAGGCTGTGGTTGCCCAGCCCATGAAAAGACTGTGTTGCCCACGCATACCCTCGGGCAGCCAGACCCTCGCCAGCTCGGCCCCGGCTATTCTTTTTGGGGGGGTAGATATCCATAATTTCTCCCTATGCCGGACATTCAAGCTCTCAGCAGTCCGGCATGCATGCCCTCCGCCGGGGCCCGAGCGCCAAAGAAACCTTAATCAATAAAACATTTTAATTGTATTCTCGCTCTTGTTTTGTGAGTCATGCCCTCGGGCAGCCAGACCCTCGCCAGCTCGGCCCCGGTTTTTCTTTTTGGGGGGGTAGATATCCATAATCTCTCCCTATGCCGGACATTCAAGCTCTCAGCAGTCCGGCATGCATGCCCTCCGCCGGGGCCCGAGCGCCAAAGAAACCTTAATCAATAAAACATTTTAATTGTATTCTCTCTCTCGTTTTGTGAGTCTCTTCAGGTTGAAATGAAGTCGAAGACGCAAATTCAACAATGGCAGGACTCACAGCTGCATCGAATCACTCATCAACTGTCCACCTGGATACAGCTGCATCGAATCACTCAACTGTCCACCTGGATATAAGGCGCCCCTTTCCTCAGCTCTTCCTGTTTGCCCGTTGCCAGTCTAGTCGCCTCCCTCCACCTCCCCGTCTCCTCCCGGGGTTTCTGGTTCCTCGGCTCCCCCCCTGTTCTGGGTCCCACCTCCGCCGCCTGGGGTTGTCTTGGTCCTGCTGCTGTGTGCATTCCTGCTTCCTGTTCCCTGCGACCCAGCCGGTCATGGCAGATGGCCGCTTGTCCTGAGCCTGGTTCTGCTGGAGGTTTCTTCCTCTCGAGGGAGTTTTTCCTTCCCACTGTCGCTTCGTGCTTGCTCAGGATGGAGGTTCTGCGCTGGTGTTCGTCTCAGGGTTGACCGGTGCCGTCGGCCGCTGGCTGGCCGGCATTCACGTACCGGTGGGATGGATTGGACGTCTGCGGTCCCGTCTCCACCACCGGGTTTGGGTCCCGGGGGGGGTAGATATCCATAATCTATCTCCCTATGCCGGACATTCAAGCTCTCAGCAGTCCGGCATGCATGCCCTCCGCCGGGGCCCGAGCGCCAAAGAAACCTTAATCAATAAAACATTTTAATTGTATTCTCTCTCTCGTTTTGTGAGTCTCTTCAGGTTGAAATGATTACAAAAATAATCTGAAATTTAAATAATGAATCTCAAATTAGCAGAAAAATGCATAAATTAGCAAAAAGTAGCTCCAAAAGCTTTTTAAAAAAAAAAGAAAAGGAAAAAAAAGACAAAGGCCTGGATTTTGTAGACAGAGACTGAATGGAGCAAAAAAAGTTTAAATTATTATAACAATAAAAAAAACAGATTGCAGAAAAAAGATTAATTTAGCCGAAAAAAATATCTGAAAGGAGCATAAAAGATTACATTAGAAGAAGCTGAAGAAAATAACCCTAAACGCTAAAATTAGCAGGAAAAAGCTGGTGAAAAAGCTAAAGGAAGCTAAAAGGAGCTGAATGAAGCTGAAATTAGCACAAAGCTGAACTAGAACAAAAGCTCAAATGAGAGTAAAGGGTTTGAAACAGCACAGTGTGAAGGATGTGAACTGGAAAAACATGGCAGAAAAAGCTACATATTAAAAAAATTAAAGTGTACAAGCACTGAAGGTCAGAGCAGGACTGAACAGTTGAAATATCACAAAAATGGAGTTACTTGCATTACTACTTTCCAAAGAACGTACAGAAGAGAAATGTATCTTAGAACGCTTCAGAAGCTTTCATTAAAAGAAATAAAGAACTGAAAGCACAATAAGGTCAAAATGGTCTCAGCACAGTTTGAAAACCGAAAACATGGAAACCCTTTGAGGGATTTGAACCTGCAGCTGCTCAGCTCTGAGCTGCAACTCATCCTGACACTTGTTTAGTTTTATACACCGTCCTATAACCTAACTGTTTTTATTGTTACTTTTCCTTTTAACTACCATTTTATTTTCATTTAATAAAAAATATCAATTTGTACACATCCATTCTGACTGTCTGTTGTTGTCTATTTGTTGTCATCACTGTTTGTTAAAATTAAGTCTCTGTTGTAAATGAGTCCCCGAGGCTTAATGGGACTAACCTGTAGAAATAAAGGTTGAATGGAAAATAAAATAAAAAAAGAACAAAGGATCTGACCTGACCTCAGAGGGCGGCAGCACTCAGACACATCAGAAGGGCAGAACCACTAAAAGACCTTAAAACATACTAAAGATGTTTAAATTAATTCTCATGTGAGCTGAGAAGACATCATTTAATTTTCTGTGTCAGTATTTTACTGAATGTGTTGGGATGCAGCTGGTTTTATGGGCCTGTTAGCTCCATGTGCTGCCGCCACCTGCTGGCTGACAATGAGCGGTGCACATGCAGCTGAAGCAGAACAGGCCCATTCTCACCATCAAAGTTGATGCTCAATAATCCAGGTATCCATCCTACAATGTTCAGGTCATCTGGACGGTTTCTTTTTGTTGTGCTGCTGAGATGTTTCACCCTCCATCTGGAAGGCTTCATCAGGGGATGAATATAGATCCCTTTCACGGATTGCGCAATACCGGAAGCACCGCCATGTTGGAGACACTCGCGCTGTAAACACACAGTAGTTGAAGTCGGAGCTCCGGTTTTATTTCTCATTTGACCTTGTTGTATGGAAAACAAACCTCTGTAAAGAAGACAGAAGCTGCAGGAGAGTATGTGGACCAGCTTCAGCCTGCAGCAAAGGAACGTTATTTGGATAAAATACAGATAATTGGCAGCTAAGACCCATACCGGTGTTACACCATATTCTGTGACCTATCGTATTTTGTGACCATAGGGGGCGCTGTTGCATTTTTACACCATACTTTGCGATAACTGATTATATATTTCCATCATAATCATGATTTTAGTGGGCAGATGTTAATTTTTTTTTTTTTTTGGAGGAAGGAGGCTGACTCTCTCTCCTTCCTCCAAATAATAAAAATTAAAATCTGATCACTGATATTATGACTATTGTGAAATTATAGATGGTAACATAATATGATAGTGTTTCTCAAATATTTATTTATAAAAAGAAAGGTAGCAGAAAGAAGAAAAAAAATCTTATTATATGTACCCTTTTTTCAAACATCTAGTATAACAAAATGAATAACTCTTAATTTTTATAATTCTAATACATAGTTCCCAGACACACCCCAGTATTGCGCAATAGCTCCGTCCGCACCATATCTGTAGGCAGTAGAAAGGCAAAGATGGCGAACAAGCAGACACGAACAACCAGAGCAAATTATACGGACAAAAACACAGCCACCACAGCTTCACCAAGGAACAAGAGAAAATGGCAGTGGTCGGAGTTAAACACAGCTTTAAATCCAAAAAAGATGTGTAAACTGTCTCAATCATATCTAACCAGCTAAATAAAGGTTTAACTAAAATAACACACAGCCAGCACAAACACCAAGCTGAACGACCAGAACCAGCACTTTTGAGTGTTACCGTAGCATGTTGTTAGCACTGGAGCGGAGGGTCCCTCGCTCAGGTCAGACGGCGTGGAACCATCGCGGTTGCGGGGGCGCGTCCCATGGGACCGACGCGTCGCCCGAACGACTTGGCTCCAGTCCTCCTTTCCCCACTGGGGTGGTCTCCATGCCGGTCCGGAGGACCGGCTTGGACCGTGAGGAGGCCATTGTTGCGTTAGCGAGATGCTAAGCTAACCACAGCATGCAAGACGGTGTCGTTAAATAATGAAAAAAAAAAACAGCTCTAACACACAGACAGTTGTACTCTAACATTGTTTCACAAAATGATTTATGTAGAATATTTTGTTTACCGGCCAAAAGCAGATGTCTTCAGAGCAGATCCAAGCAGAGTTGGGGCTGCAAGCTGCAGCTGTGAGCTCCTCCGATGAGATAAATCCTTCATGTTTACTTTTTTTTTTGATTGAGTGAAACCTGCGCGTTGCCCAAACGTCTACCCGACTGGAACACCCACTGACACAACACGAAGTAACCATTGTAATTAATTAGAAATTAACAAAAAAAACAACGTGAAAAATGGACATCCATTTGAATGCGCTCAAACTGCAGCTAAACCTACAAGTGGGAGGGTCAAACAGGACAACCCACAGATGTGACGTCACATGGGAACTATGTATACATTACACATTAAGCTACTTCATATATTTTTAACAAATATGGCAAAGTATGGTGTAAAAATGCAACAGCGCCCCCTATGGTCACAATATACGATAGGTCACAGAATATGGTGTAACACCGGCTGTCCAACATGTCAGAAGATAAGACCTTACCAGCTGTGACCTACGCAGACATTGTGAATTATTTGGTGTTTGGTGATTTATATTTAATTTTTAATTTGTGTGTGTACATATAAATATATTTTGGGTGTGTTTTTAAACACACACTAGCTATGTATTCTTATTGTAAATGTATGTGACTCATCACATCAGTCTGAGGATTGAAGCAAATTTTGTCAAAATGATCTTAGATCCCTGTTTTTTAAGCTACATTTGATCCCTGGATCAACCAGATCTGAGCGGTTCCAGAGAGCAATGCCTTGATTTTCCTTATTAATCCAGACTAAATGTGTAAATGTGTGTTTCAGTTCATTTTATAGAAGCTCTGTGCAGAACTACCTCAAAACATATTTTTTAAATAAACATGTGAAGTACAATGATGGCTGACAAGTGTTATTCAAAATGTTCAACTCTTGTACAGTGTTTCAACACAAATTATATAAATAACAGCTACTCTATGAATCTAATTACAGTAAGAACTTTGAGGTGCATTCTGCAGACATTATCTTTTAAGATAACAGTACGAATGGTTGTCTTTATATAGACCTTTTTTACCTTACAACTACTTTGAGTTTGGCAGAATATTTTCTAGTCAATACAAAAAGTGCACAAACAAAATGGTTAATGATACATAATGTCATTTATTCTGTTTAAAAGAGGTTTTCTAAATCGACGTGAGCTATACAGTATCAGCACCACTATGTGAAACATATGTTGTAATATGTAAGTTGTCTTGTTTGCTCACGTCTGTGTGATATCCATTACAGAAAAAGCATAATCAAAATTACATTCATCAAATCAATACATAAACAGTAATGATATAGTAATTCATGCTCAAATCAAAAAAGGCGTTCAATACAGGATCAACTGGACTTTATTTGTTACTAATAAAGTCCAGTTGATCCTGTATTGAACGCCTTTTTTGATTTTATCATGTCCTGGACGACTGAGAATCTTCACCAGCATCATGCTCAAATAAAGAGTGCAGTGAATGAAAAATCATGTCTGCCCCATATTTGCAAAAACAACTTCAAAGTAAAGGTGGAACAATGTAAAATAAAAATAAAAAAGGTTCACATCAGCTATCACTCTTCTATCCACTTGTTCTTTTTACAATTCATGCAGCTACTCATAACCCACCAAAGGTGATTAACCAAGGCACAGCACACAAAGCCAATCATATCGATTAATGCAACTTTTTCTGGATATCTACATGTTTGAAAATCAATAGGTAGAAGAGGGCCATTCAAGATTGTGTATTTTTGTCTAACACAGCCTATGACACGTTCAACATGGATTCTAACATGTGCTATTTGCCATGTTTTTTTTAGTTCTTTTTTGTCGTCGGTTGAAGCGTTCAGCTGCCAGATGTCATCCACCATCAGCACCAACTACAGACTTCTCTGCAGCACACATCTTCAGTGAAGGCACCCAGTCTGGATCATCCTTGCTGTACAATGGAGCATGTTTGCCTAAGAAAAGAAAAAAGAATAAAATAAAAATTACTTAAATGAAGTTGTAAATAATTGGTGTGTTCATATGCATATGAATTTCAAAACAGGATTTACAACATAGCACCGGATTGTCAGTTGTCAAACAACACAAGAACAGTTAATTTAGGTTATTGTATGTGCTTCTTACATATTTAGTGTTTGTACGTATTTTTTGCTTTTCAACTTGAGAGCTAGGTGTGTAGTTTATCATGACAGTGCTCTTGTCATGAGTGTCATGTAGTCATGACATGTCATGACAGTGCTCTTGTCATGAGTGTCATGTCATGACATGTCATGACAGTGACATGACACTCATGACAGTGCTCTTGTCATGAGTGTCATGACAGTGACATGACACTCATGACAGTGCTCTTGTCATGAGTGTCATGTGCTCTTATGAATTTTGAATAATCAGCATAAACAACTCAACAACTGAAAGCTTTGTTAAGCTTTCAGTTGTTGAGTTGTTTATGCTATTTGTAAAAAACAAATAACTCAACAAAAAAATTTAACGTTCCATGTACATTTTATGCAGCACAGTTAAAGGATTGTAATAATAATAATAATAATCATTTTATTTAAAAGCGCCTTTCAGGACACCCAAGGACACTTAACAAACCAATTCAGTTCAAACATTATCAGTGACAAATTGAAATATAAAATACATAAGGATTATATAATATAAAATACATTTAGTAAAGTTAATGATAAGCTAGTCTAAAGAGATGTGTTTTCAGGGCTGTCTTGAACAGAGAAAGGGAGGTGGTGTTTTGAAGCTCTGTCCTCGTGCTCAATAAACTTATGATTCGTGTAATGCCCTAATTCACTATAATCTACTGTAAGAAATATATTACCTGACACAAAGTGTGCAGAGCAAATTCGGATGTTGCTCAGTTTTTTTCAATCCAAGTTCTGGTTTAGGCTGGCAGCCACAGACGTCGACGTTCCTCTGATAACTGCTGAGTTACTTCACCTTGATTTGTGATCACGAGTGGTAATCTGTAAAACAGAAGGCTTTTTCTCTCAATCTGACCGATTGTGGCAGCCATGGACACGACAATAATTCACCATTTTTTGATTTTGTGTGACCAGACGCGACGCACCACTACAATAGCTTTGAGGCTAACACAGCTATGTCGCCAAGATGGCTACTTCCGGTATATTTCCAGGGTTGATGACGAGCCGTGAAAGGGGTCTATAGGCCATGATGTTGGTGGAGAATTAGAGTTGTTTGGTGTTTCCTCAGGCTGATGAAGTCTTCTGGATGGAGGGCAAAACGTCTCAGCACAAAACAAAGAAACTGTTCAGATGACCTGACAGAACATTGTTGGACTCTATTTTCACTACAAAATATAACTTCCATAAAGCATGAGATTTACTTCACCCTTTAAAACATTCATATCAGTGGCGGTTCTGGAAATGTCCACCAGGGGGGGCTATTTACTCAATTATATACGGTTTTATTATGAACCAATTGTAAATATTTCTTACAGCCAAAACTATTTGTAGGACACAAAAACATCATCTTCCTTGTCTTATCAATTTATTAAGCTTCATACAAAAATTAAATACAAAGGCTTCTTTGCAATTTCAGTTAAAAAAAAAGACTTTTCTAAGACATGATGAATTTACTGGAACATTTTTAATCATTTATCCAAGTTTTTTTTTTTAAATCTTGTCATGTGCCATAAAAGACAAATATCCTTATCTGTATCAATTATAAAATTGGTCAGTGACAAAGTTAAAACACCCATTTTTAAGAGGGTCAAGTAAAATTGTGTTGCCACAAATTACACCAAAGCTTTCAAATCACAACTTTAGATTACTAGTGACCAATTAGGAGTATGTTGCTGTTGTTACACATACAATTATGTAGCCCCAGTTGAAAGTAATGTAGACATTTTTTTGTGTTTGACATGCAGAGATTAAAAGATGGGTGTCAAGTGTCAGAGAACAGATTTTGTCCTTTGAACCAATAATTAAATTAATAATTTAATAATAATAATTGAAAGTTAAACTGGGATTCTTTTTCAGAAACAGATCATGTCTAACTCTGAATGCTAGGAAACGCTTTGTATCTGTGACTTTCCTTCCCTCCATTGATTACGGTGACATTCTCTACATGAATGCTCCTACAAGCACCCTGCAGATGTTGGATGTTGTCTATCATGGTGCACTAAGATTCATAACTGGTTGTGATTATCGTACCCACCACTGCACCCTGTATTCACTGGTTAACTGGACATCATTAACCTCACGCAGACTCTTCCACTGGTACATTTTCATCTTTAAATCACTTCTTGGTCTGCTGCCTTCATACATCTCCTCCTACATGTCTTTGCGTGAGTGCAGCTACAGCGTGCGCTCTCAGGACATGATTACCTGCAGTGAGGACTGAACTTGGCAAAAGGACCTTCTCCTAATCCGATCCTGCTTCCTGGAATATCTTACAAAAAGATCTGAAGCTCTCAACCTTGACCTCTCTAAATGGTTTTAAGAATCTGTTGGAATCCTGGCAAAAACCTGGAGACAGTAATTCATGCATTCATTACATCTAGGCTTGATCACTGCAATAGGCTATATGCCACGGACTTCCTTTCTAGCACTTCCGCATTCATGGGCCAGAGGGCGCACTTCCGGTTCACAGCCACAGAATGACGATCTTTACACAATCTCTGCAGGACTTTCCGACAGTCAATGTGTACAGAATTATTCAGACCTTTGTCTAAAGCGCACATCTAAGAAAGACAAAGGATTTAAGCTTTATGTGTCCAACTACATAAATAACTATGAAGGTAAGTCTGTATTTGTTTTCAGTTCACCAAACTGCATCATGTAGGCTAACACAGCTAACATAGTTAACCCTTGCTAAATTGTTGAGTAAACGTGTTTTGTCTGTACATTTCTGATTTAACACAAATGTTTAGTTTCAAACAAGGAGGCAGGAGAAGTCAGGGCTGAGTGTTTACAGTCCATGAGGAGCAGCAGAAGCCACTGTTTGAGTCAAAGGCACCTGACAGTTCAGTTTCAAACAAGGAGGCAGGAGATTTAGACCAGATTTAGAAACACAAGTTATTTTAATTTAATTATTTTAATTCAAGTTTGTGTACAAAACTTGAGTTGAAGTTAAATATCAGACAATATAAACTCTTTATATTCAACACATGTCTGCTATATGGTTTTGTGAATCTCACTGTTTATAGCAGCTCTTAATAAGAGATGTTTTCTTTCACTGGACAGGACACCGTAGTGATGATGATGAGGAGGGAGCCAGCTGGTCCAGCCTGGATGTTTGTGAGCCGAGATCGGATCCAAACACTCTCCACTGATGACGAAGGACATGTGATCCATGTGGATGGTTGAACAGAAGAGCTGCTTCATCACTTACCTTTGTCTGACTGATTAATGTTTTTAAATCTCCATTAGCTGTCGAGGAAGCTGTGACTTAAAGTCAGAAGCTGTAATGCTATAAACTGTTTAAATCTTGTGCCTCAAACGTTTTCTACAGTAATGTAACATCATCATCAAATTTGTTTTTAATAAACTGGCTAAAATAAAACTGAACTCTAAGCCTGTCTTAAATCAACATACACATTTTTTGGGTGATAATAAGAAGACAAAGTCAGAATGTTTTGAACATTTTATTTTCTTACAAGTAGTAAGTAGTGTGACTGTAGTGTCAGGGTACAGTAGTCCTGAAGTATGCAGGTAGATTTTTATGCATCTGCTCTTCAGGTATCGGGTCCTAATTGAGCCGAGTACTGTCAATAAAAAGTTGCAGTGATAATCCGCCTGACCGTGGACTGATGGACACCGTACCGGTCAGCAAGGTCCCGTTGCTTTCATCCAAGGTCAAGGTCATTTAAGAACAGGAAGAACTCAACGGGCTGCAGGATATTGGTTGACGGGGTGGTGTGGATAAATAATCAATAAATAACACTGAACAACTGGTAATAACTAATAATTCAATCTCAATGTCACTACTTGTGCAATAACCTGTCACACAACCTGTGTAAT
>JBBPBX010096565.1:0-13008 GCA_038048925.1 Garcialebias charrua
TGTCGATCAACCTTGATTTTAATAATTGGATCCAGCCCTTATGAGAAGCAGAAGGGGCCCAGATTCACATGAACCAGGTTTCAGTCGAATGAAGTGTTGTCCAGACAACCACTTTTTATGGGATCATAAAGAGGTACCTGGCCAGAAGCTGGCTGCAATAAAGTAAATTTAGTATATATCTAAGGTTGATTTAGGTTCATCTCAGATAAAGATCCCATGGAAACTTAGATATGTCCCCTGGGAACGGAGAGTTTATTGCTACCATCAGAAAAAGGAGCAAACACAGAGCATGTCATAACAGCAGAGAGGTGAAGAAATAACAATGAGAAAGAAGAAATGATTTCTACTTTGAATAAAAATATAATCATGTGATCCTTTGATAATTATACAATGAATAAGGGTGTTGTTAAACTTGTTTTGTAATGATCCTTTTTTAATAATTGAATCATGTGTTTAAATGTACTATGAGTCTAACAAATGTATGATGAATCTGATGTGACTTTTAAATGAGGAAGTGGAACAAGGGGGTAAACAATCTGTGGTAAAGTGTTCATCCTTTGCTTAGCAACACGCCAGAAGCTTCGAGCAAAAAGGTTTTTATTACCAAATAAGGAAATAATAAAGAGAGATAACTGCAGCCAGGACTTCATCAGTCCTGCCTGACCACGCACTGAAAGCGACCAATGAGAACAAGGTTTCTCCCCCCCTCCAGTAGAGAGGGGGGACTGAAGTGTATAAAAAGTCCTGAATTTGGCAGTTGAGGGCTGATGTTCGTCCTGAAGTCGAAGTATCCAGATGCTGATGACTGACCTCGGAGAAGAAGGCGACTGACAAGCTGCCCGGCTGATCCTTGAGGGTGCCAGTGATCCGTGGGGGAGATCCCGACTCTTTCCCTTCTGCCGAAGGGATTGAGAGAGCATTTCCCTCCAGAACTCAGCCCGGATCTGATACCTGATCCCTCTGTTCTGACCAGCTGACGGCACGCGGAAGCGAGCCTTACCTACGAAGGTGAGGAGATTGCTCTTAGCATTTTACTTATGGAACTCCAGAGTTCCTGAACAAAAGTTATGCAATGAGACGCTTCTCTAATCCCGCCTTATCCGAGAACTTAATTCAAATTAGATTAACAGCAGATAAAATAGCAGATAAAAAACCAATTAGCTTCTCATATTTACTCGCTCGAAGATGCAGGTGGTTGCTTGAGTTTAAGGACAAATACTATTACTGGATGAGGATTTAGATCGGGGATAGCGAGGGTTGGGTAGATCCAAAAAGAAGGAAAAGAAGACAAAGAAGACCAAGAAGATCAAGAAAACAAAGAAGAAGGAAAACCACTTGTCCACCCCAAAGGGACCTGAGGGGGGACAACTATCCAGGAACCCTCTTCCTAAGAAGAGTATCCCTCATCAAGATTAAGAGTTTATCCAGTTTATTGTTTCTTATATCTAAATATTTCATGTACTCAAGTTTATATTTTGTATCGCTATGTTATAACGCTGTTCCTATGCAAATTTACTCAAATTAAAGAGCAGAGCAAAACGTAAAACTCTCGTCTCAGTTTAATATATTTTGTTCTGGATTCCTAAATGCTTGGTTCAAAAGAATAACATCAATAGGAGGTTTTAAAAGGTTAAACATTAGCACAGTGAGAATAATATAAAACATCGCCCTAGGGTCCAATCTTCTGGATCCTAAAATACACTGGACCTTTTAACAATTACAAAGCTCACCGGAGAGAAGCCGCCGTTTAATAATAGTTCTTTACTCCAACCTCTCCAGTCCCCGGCAGCTAAGGTGGAAAGACGAGTAAAGTGAGAACAGGGCAGAGACTATTAGATGAAGGCGGTGAACCGTCCAGTTGAATTCTCTCATCAATAAGCCTTAAGTCGGAGCTGATCCCCGCAGTGACAGGTAATACCCAGACTCAGGGACTAGTTCGAGAGACCCTCTTGGAAGGTAGGCTTCAGTAAGAACCTGTTGCGATCCACGCGGCTAGCTTACTGACTCACAGAGCAAGACACTTCATTTTAACGCTAAAAACTTTACTTTCTTTGCGCTATTCGTCTGAACAGGGAAGCAAAACCCTTTTGATAGTGCAACAATGTTTTCAAAAGATAGGAAAAGATCTTCCAAAGAGAACAAAGCACCAGCTTCCAGCAAGAATGTAGCTAACGCGGGACACGACTATATCAGGTGAATCCCCTACCTCCGGATGAAGAAGACTTTCCACTGCTGCCTATTTCACCAGAGGGGACACCTTCTAAAGAACTTTATTTGTTCTTTATAAAGTCCAGTTGATCCTGTATTGAACGCCTTTTTTGATTTCATCATGTCCTGGACGACTGAGAGTCTTCACCAGCATACTTCTAAAGAACCATCTTCCCTGAAGGGAAACTCAAGCTACCTGATGTGATTGATACTGTCCACCGTTTGGGAAAAATAAAAGAAAATCATAATAAACCTAGAGGAATCATCCTGCAGTTTTCTTCCAGAACCTACAGAGATGCTGTGTGGAGCTGCAAAAAATAACACCTTCTTGAAGGAACGCCATCTTCGCTTCACAGAGGACCTGTGTCCAGCGGACCGGATAACCAGAGCAGCACTTTGGCCAGCGATCGAGGCAGCGAGAAAAGAGGGGAAGATCGCCTACTTCATGGGAGCCCGAGCCTACGTGAACGGTAAAGAAGTGGATCTCCCTGTGAACTAACATGGACACTCCACTCCCCTACTAACTCCGGATAGAAGAGGATTCCTGAAGTCACAAGATCTGTAGGCACTGGGAGCTGAGACTTTAAACTAGCATTTTATGCACCTTGTTCAGAAAAAAGTTCATCTTGATGTAGAAGATTCAAATTCAACTAAAACAGATTGCACTTTTTGCTCTCTGAAATTGTTCTTATTAAGTAGCGTTAACAAAAATAACACTTATGGTTTATTCTTCCAACTTTTCTGTAAATCAGCGCACAGGCTGAAAGCAACACAGCACATTCACTAAAACTTACATCTTTTTTATAACACTGTTGTTATCTATATGTTCTTTGAATGCCAGGGGGTTAAAAAATTGCACAAAATGGAAAGCTTTATTTCTTTTTGCCAAAACAACAAAATATAGATCTTTTTTTCTTTCAAGAGTCACACTCTACTAGTGATGACATACATTTTTGGAAATACCAGTGGGGCAACACCCTATATTCATCACATGGTAGCCAGCATTCAGCTGGCACTCTTAAGGCCCCAATATACCTGTTTCTTTTGCCTCACGCCGCTCGGCGCCGTGGGAGGCGGGAGCGCCGCGGCAAAAGCCTTTGATCACGGGCGTGAGCGCGCCAAGGTCAGATTTTACTACGCCTACGCGCGCGCGTTGATAAACTGCCTCGCGTGTCAGCAAATGACCAATCAGCGACCTCAATTTGTCCTGCTCCGCCTGGCTGCAGCTGCTGGAGCCTGCACTCAGAGAGCTGCGCTTGCACAGAACTATATATGAACTGCCTGCGCGTTGCACACGCCAGTCCAGCGGCGTGAGGCAAAAGAAACAGGTATATTGGGGCCTTTACACTCAAAAACAAATTTGAAGGTGACATCCTTTTGAATAAATCTGATTCTCAGGGACATTTTGTATTTACAATATTGTCATATTACAATAAAATCATAATTACCATAAATATTTATGGTTATAACTCAAAAAATGAAAACTTACAACTTCTCTCTCTGATAGAAAAAAATCTAGCCGATGGTCTAAACACATTTCCTAATGCAATTATCCTCATGGGAGGGGATTTTAATATGATACTAAACAATCAATTGGACAAATGGCCTCCTCGAGCTCAAGATTCTAACACTCCTCTTTGCTAATATACTGTTCAGTCCAGTATGTCCAAATCTCAGTCTTGTTATTAATCTCTCTTCTCATCTGTTTCTCCCTCCTGTTCTCATCTCTCCCACTCTTCTCTGGATCTTATAATGTAATATCATCTTCCTTTGTTTTCTTCATTCCATTCTTTCTGCCACTTTTCCTTCAGTTTTTGTTTAACAATGCTTCTTCCTTCTGATTTGTTGACTTGTTGTGTTGTTGCTGTTTTTGCTTCCCTGTCTGCTGCTTCATTTCCTTCAACCCCAATGTGTGCTGGTACCCACAGAAATGTGACCTCCAAACCCATCATCATTATTCTGAATAGTGTTTGATTTATTTCAAATAGAATGTCTGGTCTGCTGTCTGAGTGGCTGTGCTGTAAGCTTGTAAGTGATGAACTTGAATCTGAACAAATTATTGTTTTTAATGGTCTGACATCTTCTATCCACTGTACTGCTAATAATATTGCTAACATTTCCCCGGTGTATACTGACAATCCATTTGTAATCCTTTTAACTTGTTTCTTATGGAACTCTAGGATGATAATTGCAATTCCTATTTTCCCTGTTGTGTCTTTTGATGCATCTGTGTATATCTGAACGTAACCATAATAGTTATTTATATATTTCTGTACTTTGTAGGAGTGGTGGTGCAGAGGTTAAGAAGGTGAGCTTGAGATCAAGAAGGTGAGCTTGTGATCGGAAGATCGCCGGTTCAAGCCCCGGTACTGACAACATCAAGAATGTGGGTGGGATAAGTGAAGCAGTCACACCTGTCTCCACCCTCATCTGCCCCACTCTGGGCCCTTGAGCAAGGCCCTTAACCCACACCATCTGCTCCCCTGGGAACCAGCTCTCTGCTCCACACAGAGAGCTGTAGTAGCTCGGTGGTCTGTGGTTGTGTCAGGAAGGGCATCCGGCGTAAAAACAAATTGCCAAGTCTTCGTGCGACTAGTTCGCTGTGGTGACCCCTGACGAAGGGAGAAGCCGAAAGATGAAAAAAATAATATATACTGTATATATATATATATTTCTGTACTGGTTACAAGTGAATTCTTTATCTTTTTTCTGGGGGAGGCCGTGGCGTAGTGGTAATGGCAGTTGTCCCTGATCGGAAGGTTGGAGGTTCGAATCCCGGTTCCCCACACCATGTGCCGTTGTGTCCCTGGGCAAGACACTTAACCCTGAGTTGCTCCCGGTAGGACTGGATGGCGCCTTACATGGCAGTCTGCCACTACTGGTGTATGAATGTGTGTGTGAATGGGTGGATGGTTGGTATTGTAAAGCATTTTGGGGCCCCTCATAGGGGGCTGGAAAGCGCTATATAAATAAGCTCCATTTACCATTTTCTTTTCCATAAGTGTAAGATCTACTTTTGCAGTTGGTAGTATCCATGATGGTATTGTTGGCAACGGTACTATTGGACTTATTGTTAGGTTTCTTATTTGAACTTCTTGCACCTTCTGATCTATGACCCAACCAAAGCTTCCTGTTTCTCTCTGCTTTTTCCCAGCATGGTTTTAAATTGTCTAATATTGGATGATCCGGGTCATTTCCTTTTAAGTTGATCCAGTAATTTATTGCTAGCTGTGTTCTTCTCAATTATAAAGGCATTTCTCCCATCTCTACTTTAAGTGATGGGAGCAGAGCAACGAGCGAGTTGCTGTTGGACGGGAGCAGAGCAACGAGCGAGTAGCTGTTGGACGGGAGCAGAACAGCGAGCGAGTTGAGTTGCTGTTGGACGGGAGCAGAGCAGCGAGCGAGTTGCTGTGGACGGGAGCAGAGCAGTGAGCGAGTTGCTGTGGACGGGAGCAGAGCAGCGAGCGAGTTGCTGTGGACGGGAGCAGAGCAACGAGCGAGTTGCTGTTGGACGGGAGCAGAGCAGCGAGCGAGTTGCTGTGGACGGGAGCAGAGCAGTGAGCGAGTTGCTGTGGACGTGAGCAGAACAGCAAGCTGGTTACTGTTGGACATGAGCAGAGCAGTGAGCGAGTTGCTGTGGACGGGAGCAGATCGGCTAGCGAGTTGCTGTGGAACAGTGAATTTCTGTATCCAGGCCAGAAGAAGCAGGCGAGATGAGTCCTGGGAGAAGAAAGAAACCGGAGCCGCCGAGACAGGAGTCGGTGAGTCAAAACTCGGTGGATAAAAATTTGGAGTAAATGGAGGAATTGAAAAAAGCAATAAACTTTCTCACTGAGGAACTTGCAAGTTTGAAAGCTGAGCAAAAAAACATTACTCAACTGGTAGAGGAGATGAAGCAAATGAAAGCTCAGGAGATCATCAGAGAGGAACGATTAGCTCAATTGGAACAAAAGTGTGATGACATGGAACAAAACATAAGAGGAGAGAATCTGGTAATTTATGGACTCGAGGTTAAACGCCGGACATAGGCAGAAGTAGTTGAAGGCGTTACCACGACTGAAGACAGACCACCAGAAAAACTGCAGTTTCTTTCTTAAATAGCAAAAACATTAACATTAAACATGAAGACATTTCCACCTGTTACACACTGCCCAATAGAGCTGACAAACTTAAACCATCAGTAGTCGTGAGATTCATTGGAAGGAAACAAAGAAACAGGGTAATGATGCAGTCAAAGAAACTCATAAACACTAAGGTCTACATGAATGAACACCTAACTAAAAAAACGCAAACATTGCACATGAAGCAAGGTTGTTGAAAAAGGAAAAAAAATAACAAAAACTTGGACAAGAAACGGAAACATATGGATCAAAGTACATGAAAATTCTCAAGCTAGAATAATAAAAGATCTGAAAGACTTAGACACATTTTGATGAGCTCAAAAATGACAAATCACTATCACATGTTCATACACAAAAATTGACAAAGATGAACAAACAAACAAATACATTAAAACATGACAACAACAAACGAAGACTCAGAGTTTAAAATATACAATGATGAAGATGTGGTTGATGCAAACTTTTATCCTGCTATAAAAGACTGTGAATACTATAATGAAGAACAGTTTAATGACATCAATATAACAAATGGAGATCTCTCTATTATTCACATCAATAGTAGAAGTATAAATGCAAATATATCCAAAATAACAGATTATTTAAAACAGTTAAACAGAACTTTTACATTAATAGCACTGTCAGAGACATGGCTTAATGATGAAAACAAAAATAATGTTCACATCGAAGGATATGAATTATATCATTTAAACAGAAACAATAAAAAAGGTGGTGGAGTAGCTCTATTTGTCAAAAATGAAATAAAGTGTAGAATAATTAATGAAATGTCAATAATTGTTGACAATCTTATGGAAATAATAACAATAGAAATATTAAACGAAAATGCTAAAAACATATCCATAAGTTGTGTATATCGATCACCAGGATCAAATATAGAAATATTCACCGATAAAATCATACAACTATTGGAAAAGAGTTTAAATAAAAAAGTTTTCTTGTGTGGAGACTTTAATATTGACCTGGGAAATAAAACAGATTCAAATAACATCAGCACATTTCTAAATTCAATGTATAGTTTAAATCTTTATCCGTTAATATCAAAACCAACAAGAATTACAACTCATAGTGCTACGATAATTGACAACATTTTCACAAATATAACAAATGGGGATGTGACAGGTGGTATCTTAAAAACTGATTTAAGTGATCATTTACCAGTTTTCACTATCTACAGAGATGATCAAAACATTACAAAAGAATCCGCTCATTCTCAATCAGTTCATCTGGACAATTTCTTTTTAGTAGAAACGTTTCACCCTCACTCCAGAGGGCTTCGTCAGTCAGAGCAGTCCAAAGCAAACTGAAGCTACCCCACCAAGTAAACAACTTAAGTGGACCAACCAGTTTGCTGTAGCCAAGATGGTTTCTGGGGGCTTGTCCCTCGTCGACTCCTCCCAGGCAGGCAGACATGTCCAAAGTGGTTCAAGACCAGAAAGTTCATTCTCAATAGTCCAGGTATCAAATCCGCTCATTCTCAATCAGTTCATCTGGACAATTTCTTTTTAGTAGAAACGTTTCACCCTCACTCCAGAGGGCTTCGTCAGTCAGAGCAGTCCAAAGCAAACTGAAGCTACCCCACCAAGTAAACAACTTAAGTGGACCAACCAGTTTGCTGTAGCCAAGATGGTTTCTGGGGGCTTGTCCCTCGTCGACTCCTCCCAGGCAGGCAGACATGTCCAAAGTGGTTCAAGACCAGAAAGTTCATTCTCAATAGTCCAGGTATAAGTAAACTTTATTTATATAGCACCTTTCACAGACAATGACATCACAAAGTGCTTCACAAGCAAAAATAAAAAGAATAAAAAGAAAAAATACATAAAATTTAATTAAAAGCCAGTCTGAATAAATACGTTTTAAGATCTTTTTTAAAAGAGTCGATAGAGTCTGAGCTGCGCAGTGACAGAGGGAGAGCGTTCCAAAGCCTCGGGGCCACCACTTGGAATGCTCTGTCTCCACGTGTTTTAAAATACGTTCTTGGTACCATCAGTAGCATTTGATTTGAAGATCTCAAAGTCCTGGTGGGACGGAGAGGCTTCAAAAGGTCCGATAAATATTTGGGAGCCTGACCATGCAATGCCCTGAAAGTTAAAACCAAAATTTTAAAATGACTCCTGAAATGCACGGGGAGCCAATGCAAGGAGGCCAGAACAGGAGTGATATGGGCTCTTCTATTGGTTCTAGTTAGCAGCCTCGCTGCAGCATTTTGCACAGACTGAAGGCGAGCCAAAGAAGATTTGTTCAGACCCATTAAAAGACTGTTACAGTAATCTAACCGAGACGAAATAAAAGCATGAACAATCATCTCCAGTTCCTTCTGTGATACAATACTTCGTAATTTTGAAATGTTTCTTAGATGATAAAAACAATTTCTAACTAACACTTTACAATGACTGTCCAAAGATAAAGAACTATCAAAGACGACACCCAAATTTCTGATGTTCTTATTTACTGAAAGATTTAAAAACGTAAGATGCTGTTGGATAATTTGGATTTTATCATCCGGGGCAATGATAAGAGTCTCTGTTTTATTTGCATTTAACTGTAGATAATTGTCGTTCAGCCATGATTTGATATCCAACAGACAGTTTCTGAGTTCAGTCAATTTATGGAACTCAGAAATTCGAAAAGAACAGTACAGCTGGATGTCGTCAGCATACAAGTGATAAGATACATTACTGTAACGTTTCAAAATAAAACCTAAAGGGCGTAGATACAATAAAAAGAGGATCGGGCCCAAAACTGAACCTTGGGGTACCCCACAAGACAGCCGCGCAACATCAGAGTGAACATTGTTCATAAAAACAGTAAAAGACCTTTCGGATAAATAAGAAATAAACCAATTTAAAACAGTGCCAGAAATGCCAAAAAACTCTCTCATTCTGTTGATCAAAACAGTGTGATCCACTGTATCAAAGGCCGAAGACAAGTCCAATAAAACCAACACAGTGTAGTTTCCAGAATCAGCTGCCATCAACACATCATTAGAAACTTTTAATAATGCAGTTTCTGTGGAGTGAAGTTTGCGAAAACCAGACTGAAAAGAATCCATAAAGTCATCAGTCTCCAAAAAGCAGTTTAGCTGTTGTGCTACAACCTTCTCAAGGATTTTTGACAGAAGGGGAAGTTTGGAGATAGGTCTGTAGTTTTCAGGCAACGATGAATCCAAGTTAGGTTTTTTGAGTAAAGGACAGACGACAGCAGATTTAAAGTGGTGTGGGACAGTGCCAGAATGAAGAGAGGAATTTATCATTTGTACGACACTGGGGCCAATACAGCTAAAAATGTCTTTAAAAAGAGACGTAGGGAGGACATCATGGGGGCTCGATGACAGTGTCATATGACCCAAAAGATCTGAGATGTCCTTAGTTGAAACAGGGGTAAAAGAAGACCATTTGTCAGGGGTCAGTGATAAAGGAACCAGAGGAAGGGCAGGTGAGGGACAAATATTTGCCCTGATGCTGGTAATTTTATCAATGAAATAATTTAAAAAACGATTGCAATCTGCATATGTGAGATCACGTTGAGACAAATCCGCTCATTCTCAATCAGTTCATCTGGACAATTTCTTTTTAGTAGAAACGTTTCACCCTCACTCCAGAGGGCTTCGTCAGTCAGAGCAGTCCAAAGCAAACTGAAGTTACCCCACTAAGTAAACAACTTAAGTGGACCAACCAGTTTGCTGTAGCCAAGATGGTTTCTGGGGGCTTGTCCCTCGTCGACTCCTCCCAGGCAGGCAGACATGTCCAAAGTGGTTCAAGACCACCATTACAAAAGAAGTTGCAATTAAGAAAAAATAAATTAACACATCAAAAAAAGCTATGGATCAATTAAAAGATGATTTACAGAAGCAAAACTGGAAGGACGTGTATATTGATGATGTTAACAGATCATATGATGAATTTATGAATATTTTAGAAGCTCTGTATGAAAAGAATTGTGTGCAAAGAAATCGTAGAAAAAGAAATATTGTCGACCAACCTTGGATGACTAAAGGGTTGAGAAATGCTTGTAAAAAAAAAATTACTTGTATTCATGTTTCTTAAAAATGAGAACACAACAAGCTGAAGAGAAATATAAAAAATACAAAAATAAATTGGTAATGATTATAAGAAAATGCAAGAAAGAATACTATAGTGATTTATTAAACAAGAGTAATGGTGACACTAAAACAACATGGCGAGTTATAAATGATGTTCTAAAAAGTCATAAAGCGAAAACGAACATTGCAAAATATTTTGTGAAAGATGACAAAGAAATACATGATGAGAATGATATCGTAAATGAATTTAATCAATATTTTGTAAATATTGGATCAAGCCTTGCAGCTAAAATACCAAAAGTAGATAATAATGTGTGTCATTCAATTAAAAGTTGCACCAACAGTATTTTTCTTAATGGAACTAACAAAGAGGAAATTATGAAAATGGTAAAAAATCTCTCAGACAAGAGATCAAAAGACTGGGTGGACATGGATATGATGTTCGTAAAAGAAATAATGAGTTATGTTATTGAACCGTTTACATATATATGCAATTTATCTTTTTCAACAGGAATATTTCCAGATAACATGAAAGTAGCAAAGGTAATTCCTCTTTTTAAAAATGGTGATAAATGTGTATTCAATAATTATAGGCCAATATCCTTGTTACCACAGTTCTCAAAAATTCTAGAAAAACTATTTGTGACCAGATTGGATCAATTTATTGATAAACAAAATATTTTAAGTAGCAGTCAGTATGGGTTTAGAGGAAAAAACTCTACATCAATGGCTCTCATGGATTTAATGGAACAAATAACTAATGCTGTCGATCATAAACAGTACTGTGTTAGTGTTTTTGTTGATCTAAAAAAAGCATTTGATACCATTGACCACACCATTCTCCTTGAAAAACTAAATAAATATGGTATTAGAGGACCAGCATTACAGTGGGTATCTAGCTATTTGAAAGATAGGAAACAGTTTGTGCAAATAAATGATGTTAGATCTGACCTCCGTGATATCACTTGTGGAGTTCCTCAGGGCTCTGTGCTTGGACCAAAGTTATTTATTTTATATGTGAATGACTTGGTAAATGTGTCAGGACTTCTTAAATGTGTTCTTTTTGCCGATGACACCACATTTTTCTGTTCGGGTAAAGACATAAAACAGATTTTGGATATGATGAAAACAGAATTTATAAAAATACAAACTTGGTTTAAATTAAACAAATTATCTTTGAATTTAGATAAAACTAATTACATGATATTCAGTAACAAAAAGAGAATTGTTGACGATCCATTTGAAATTGAAGATGTTGTGATCTGTAAAGTGAGTGAAGTGAAGTTTCTGGGTGTTATCATTGATGACAAACTGACATGGAAACATCATGTAAATTCCATTAAAACAAAAATAGCTAGATCAATTGCAGTACTGTATAAAGTCAGGGATTTTTTAATTGATAAAGCTCTGTATATGTTGTATAACACAATCATTGTTCCACGTTTAATCTATTGTATTGAGGTTTGGGGAAAAGCGTGCAAAACAATTACAAAGCCTGTTTTTATTTTACAAAAGAGAGCTGTAAGAGTAATCACCAGAAAACATTTCAGTCACCCATCAAACACCTTGTTTCTTCAGCTAAATTTATTGAAATTCCAGGAATTGGTAGAATATAGTATTTTATCAGTTATGTATAGGGCTCATAATAACACATTACCTTTAAATATCCAAAGAAATTTTATAAAAAGACAAAGTGATTACAATCTCAAAGGGACAGAGATATTCATCAAACCACAATTCAGAACCAGCTTAAAGGGACGGTCTACCTCAATTCAGGGAGTTCGATTGTGGAATGCTCTGGAGAGTGATGTTAAAAATGCAAAATCAATGTATACATTTAAGAAAAAGGTCAAAAAGGACTTGCTCAAAAACTATATATGATGTAACTTAGTGTGTTTGTGTATTACACTTATGTTGACTGATGATGTAGCTTAGTGTGTTGTGTATTACAGTTAGAAAAATTAAGTAGAGTTATTCATTTGTGATGTAGTTTGTGTATTACAGTTAGAAAAATTAAGTAGAATTATTCATTTTGTGATGTAGTTTGTGTATTACAGTTAGAAAAATTAAATAGAATTATTCATTTTTGTGATGTAGTTTGTGTATTACAGTTAGAAAAATTAAGTTGAATTATTCATTTTCTGATGTAGTTTGTGTATTACAGTTAGAATGATGTAGTTTGTGTATTACAGTTAGAATGATGTAGTTTGTGTATTACAGTTAGAATGATGTAGTTTGTGTATTACAGTTAGAAAATTAAGTAGAATTATTCATTTTGTGATGTAGTTTGTGTATTACAGCTAGATAAATTAAGTAGAATTATTCATTTTGTGATGTAGTTTGTGTATTACAGTTAGTAAAATTAAGTAGAATTATTCATTTTGTGATGTAGTTTGAAGGTTATCATTGGTTGAACAAACTGTGAAATAAGGGGCAGATATAATAAGATTTCATCTTCTTTCTGCTCCCTTCATTTTATCCTACTTGTATTCTTGTATCTGATGAAACTGTCTTGTATTGTTCTTTTAAAATGAATGAATAAACATCAAATCAAATCAAATCAAATCAAAGTGCTGCTGTTGGGGTGGTTCTGAATGCTCCTGTACAGATTCTTAGTTCCTG
>JBBPBX010096566.1:0-13008 GCA_038048925.1 Garcialebias charrua
CACACATACATACAGATGTATCAAATCAAGCTTGAACATCGAGGGGTCATGGGAGTTTGCTCATCCAGTCTACATGTGTTTTGTGGACTAGGGGGAAGCTTTCCACCATGTTCCTTGGGATACACTGTGGTGGGGATGCTCCGCGAGTATGGGATTGGGGGCCCATTGCTACGGGCTGTTTGGTCCCTATACAAGTGGTGTGAGTTTGGTTCACATTGCTGGTAGCAAGTCGGACCCCTTCTAGGTGGGAGTTGGACTCTGCCAGGGCTGCCCGTTGTCACAGATTCTGTTCATAACTTTTATGGACTGAAGTTCTCGGTGCAACCAGTGGGCAGAGGGATTCCGGTTCAGTGGCTAATCTTTGCAGATGATGTGGTCCTGCTGGCGTCATCATGCTGGGATCTTCAGCTCTCACAGGAACGGCTTGCAGCTGAGTGTGAAGCGGATGGGATGAGAATCAGCACCTCCAAATCTGAGGCCATGGTCCTCAGTCGGAAAAGGGTGGATTGCTCTCTTCAGGTCGAGAGTGAGGTTCTGCCTCAAGTGGAGGAGTTCAAGTATCTCACGATTTTGTTTACGAGTGAGGGAAGAATGGAGCGTGAGATTGACAGATGGATTGGTGCAGTGTCTGCAGTATTGCGGACTCTGTACTGGTCCATTGTGGTTAAGAGAGAGCTGAGCTGTAAGGCAAAGCTCTCTGTTTAATGGTCAGTGTACGCTCCTACCCTCACCTATGGTCACAAATTCTGAGTAGGGACCAAAAAATTACTAGTAGATTGTGTTTGCAGGTGGTTGAAATGAGTTTCCTCTGCAGGGTAGCTGGACTTTCCCTTAGAGATAGGATGAGAAGTTCAGTTATCGAGGAGAGACTTTGAGTAGAACTGCTACCCCTCCACATGGAGAGGAGCCAGTTGAGATGGTTTGGGCACCTTGTAAGGATGCTCCCTGTAGAGGTGCTTTGGGCATGGCTGATTGGGAGGAGACTCCGGGGAAGACCCAGGACACGCTGGAGAGACTACAGTACGTCTCTTGGTTGGTCTGGGAACATCTTGGAATTCTTCCAGAATAACTGGAAGATGTGGCTGTAGAAAAGGATGTCTGGGCCTCACTGCTCAAGCTGCTACCCCTGCAACCATACTTTGGAACAAGTGGAATATAATAGATGGATGGATGGACAGTGGATTCGGATGTTGTCAGTTCATACAATGGGCGCTATCAACTGTTATCATCCCCATATGTAGCGGCAAAACTGTCACAATCTACCTCCTAGCATGTTTAAAAGAACGTTATAAGCGTTATAATCGCTGTGAGTAGGCAGCGTGTTTCCGTAAACCCGGAAGTGATGTGTGGTTTTTTTTTCAGCTTATGTAACCGTTTTCCTAAACCTAACCATAAATCTGACCCAGAGGACCAACCCTAAACCTAACCCCAGCTCACCCTTGTGCCTAAACCTAACCAAGACCCTAAACCTAACCAAGACCCTAAACCTAACCAAGACCCTTTACTCTAAACCTAACCACGTAGTTAAAGACGGAGCCTGCTGTCATCGATTGTAACGGTGATAACATACCTTTAAACCTCCTAGGAGGTACAGGAGAAGCAATCTGACCGCTACGAATAGTTGATAACATCCGAAGCGGGTGGGATGGATGGATGGATGGATGATTGGATGGATTGATGGATGGATGGATGGATGGATGGATGGATGGATGGATGGATGGAACTTAAACATAAAGAAAGTTTAGGAAATTAATGTTATGTGACCTCATGCAGTATTGTACTGCAAAAAATAATTCTTGGAGTATGTGTTTGGGATGATTCTAAGTTACTACCACACCAAATTTTAGTCCAATATCTTGCAGTATGAAGATAAATCGGTCTTAAAAGTAGTCACACAAGCGTACAAGCAGACTTCTATGTGTACTGTGCACATATAAATCATATTTCCTTGTGTGACTACATTTAGGACTAATTTATCTTTATAGTTTTCAGTCTCTGTTTCTGCCTCATGCAGTGGAAACTGAGATGCAGGCCATGTCGAAAACAGCTGATAGGAGTCCTTAAACAATCCTCTATTTGCTAAAGAGTTAAAGGCAGTGCTTAATTTGAACCAGATCATGCCGGAACAAGATCTGGGAACTCTCTCATTTTGTCAGGGTGCATTCCAGCAACTGTTTGCTTGGATCCGACAACTCTCAGGCTTACTAATGAAGTTATGAACAAATAGACTGCCTTGTTGTTTACGGAGCCATGCTTGAACCGTGTCACATCCCTCTGCTGCTGAGACAATAAAAAAATAACTCTGACACCTGCTGTTTTTATGATGTTCTGGATGCTTGTCACCCACAGCACACATGCAACAAAGAGGAAACTCAAGGCGAGAGTGATACCTGCCTCCTTTTACCTCTTTTGTGTTGAGAAAATGTTTGAGTTTTATCAATGAGTTTGTCAAAGTACAATTTAGATTATTATTTATTTTTTTGGTAAATACAGAAGTAATGCTTAAAAAAATTTAAGGCTGTATTCTTTGTTAATAAAATATATTTGATGTCATTAAACAACTTGTCAGGTTCTTGTCTTGTTTGGGGCCGAGATGGGGTAGAGACAAGGCAGCCGACACGGGACCCGAGAGTCCCAGGTTCGATCCCCAGTCATTGCACATCTCGTGGTGTCTCTGAGCAGCACACCCTATCCCCAAATGCTCCCCGGGCACATTCAATAGCTGCCCACTGCACCACCTGGTGGTGGATGGGTTAAATGTAGAGAGCCAGTTTTGCCATTGTATGGGAATATACAATGATGGCAATACATAGCACATTATTGTGAGCAGGCACGTCTCCCAGGACCCCCTCACCACCAGCTGGTCCGCACGCCATTTTCATTCCAGCATCAATCAATTTATAAATTAAGCCCTGGTTGAAGGTCATAAGTTGCCTCACGAGAACGTTGCTCCTCAGTTTCTGCACAGGAAATAAGTTTCTTTAAACAAATGATTACTTGATGCCCATGTGAATTCTGAACCTGTTGCTCCAATCTCTTACATCCACTGAATTTGAACCATTTTTGTGTTTTTCAGGTTTGTTGGCATGTACATCTAAGACTTTCATTCAAACTTGTCCAGCCGTTTATTAGACATTTTGGGAACAGAAACACATAGGCATTGGCAAAAGCATGACTGTTTGTCTTTTTCTACCTTTGTGACATTAAAAATCCCTGTTATGGGTTTATTTTCCTATGTCCGTATGCTCTTTGTGGACTTCACGTCTGCCTTAAATACAATGATCCCCCAAACTCTGATAGACAAACTATTCACACTAGGACTAAGCCCCTCCATTTGTAACTGGGTACTAGACTTCTCATCAAACAGCCAACAATCTGTGACGATCCACAACTTCTCGTCCTCCACCATAACCCTCAACATTGGCTTCCCTCAGGCAGGGACGTGCAGAGCCCACTAAAGCAGGTGCTCAAAAAAAAAAGGGGGCACATCTAACCACATTTTAGGACAGAATATTAACAAAGTCACAGCTTTCAGAGTTAAATAAACAATGATAAATTACAAAATTGTGAGATATACTATCAAAGCTTAGGAAAACCTCTACATAGAACATACAACTATCCATATGTAAAATATTTTATTAGTAATTTCTTTCTGCAGGTCTACTTTGTTATAGGAAAGTATTGCAATATTCAAACCTGCGATTTAGCAAGATATGTAAATCAGAGCTACACCACCAGATATATTTTGTCTTTACAGAATTACATTATTAAAAATTTAAACAAGGGCACAATGCAACTTTTTAGTGTACTGTAATCTATAAAAGAAAGAGCTGCCTGGTTTGCTACACTTGCAGTGGAGATGAAGATGGTCCATTCAGAAAAGCAGAGCTGCATCAAACTTTAATGTGGAACTGCAGAAGAAAACTAAACAAAAGCAAAAATTGAATTGTTAATGCATGTCACCATGAGAAAAGCCTACTGAGACTAACTGACCACCAAAATTTAGACCTATATCTCTATTTGTGTCTTAGTGTATTTGTAAGTACCTATATACATTTTCTTCAATCTTTCCTCTTCTTTTTTTCTTGTCAGTTTCTCTTTTTTCCTCATTGTCTCATCTTCTCTGTGTTGAGTGGAGGCCAATGTCTCTTATTTATTTCGGTCTCTTGCCTTTCTTTTTTTCCCCAAACTGAATCTAAGATCCAAAATCTTCTTTTCCATCATGGTGAACTGTTTAAAAACAAACTTCCAACTTTTAAGCATTTTTGCTATTTTTGTTCTCTTCTTATTTATTTATTTTTATTCATTTTATTTTATTAATTCATTTCAGATTTAAAACACAAAGACAATTTACAAACACAAGAAAGAAAAAAACAAGATATAAAATGAAAGGTAGTAGAAGAAGAATTTTTTTTTGTCATATCTGCCCCTTCTTAAAACAACTGTGCAGCAGCAGTTTTCTGTTGGTCATGTCTCGAAAAATGTCAATGACCTCAGTGAGGTCATTGACATTTTTGGCAATTATGTTGCTAATTATTTGCAAAACAAACTTATTTGCGCATGCCAGAACTCTTTGCTTGCTAATCTAAGTTTTGTTTGTCATTCAAAGTTTTGCTTGCGATTCTCACATGACATTGTGGGCAGAGCCTAAAATCGCAACAAAAGATTTCTGATGTGTGCAAATAATAATAATAATAATAATAAACTTTATTTGTATAGCACCTTCCTACAATGCCTTGCATTGACCAAGGTACTTATAAATAAAATAATAATATATAAAAGTTACATATAAAAGTTATATATAAAAGTATATAAAATAATAATAAATAAAAGTTTATGTTTTGCAAATAACTTTTTAAGTTCACGAGAGAAAAATTAGCTATTTAATTAAAAAAAAATGTTTTTTAAACAAAAGTTTTTGCTTTAAAAAAAATGAAATCATTACAATTCCAAAAGTTTTGATTACAATTTTATTTTACATAACTGAGGTTAGTTTTTTTCCCTGACTAATTGTGAAACAAATTTAACTCCATACTCTGCGAACCAGACCCTAAACTTACTTGAAGTCTGGATAGGTTTTTCCCCTTCATTTGTACGCTTTTATTGGACAGGAGCAACTTGATTGGTTATGACATTTATCTATTATGGTAGTTCAGGGTGAGTTATTTTTAATTCTAAATGAATATTCTTGTTGGACTTTTATTTAAGTGCTATTTTCCTTCAAGATACATTTACCTAACGCTAGAATTAATGCAATGTACATTATGCAGCAAAGGAAGTTAGAAGATCGGACATATATCCATTATGGAGAGATGATAGGGTTTGGACGGGCGATGTGCTCCCTATTGCATAAGCCAGGGATGTCAAAGTCAAATACATGGAGGGCCAAAAAAACAAATTTGCTACAAGCCAATGGCTGGACTGGTTCAATGTTTATTTTAAGGGGGTGATATAAGATTTTTTTTCTTCTTCTTTTTGCACTCTTTTCATTCAATGTTTTCTTTTTTATTAATTTGTTTTATTTTGTCTCTTTTAAATGAATGAATAAATGGATTAAATAAAATATTAAATAGCTTTACATCTGTTAAGTTCTTGGCATAAACCAACACAGACATGTTCCTGCTTTTAGTATTGTACATTGTTTTATAATGTAGCTGTTTATGTTTCATTTTTTTAACACAGTTTTCTTGTGATTTTTAATTAATATGCTTATTTATGATTGTTTACTGTTGGCTGCAAGTATCAAGCTGTGAAATCCTTCATTTTCTACAGCTGATAGCTGTTGGTCATTAATTATGATGAAGTTTAGCAACTTCTCGGTGAACATTTGAGCTCCGTGGCTTCAGCAGTGTGTTTTTATTGTTCAATCCGGGGCGGGGGCTCTGATTTCGGTCAGCCGCTCTCCGCCTGTCTGTCCTACGAGACGTCAGACAGCGGGTCGGACTGGACGCAGCTGTCTGCGGTCGGTCTCCCTGTTTCTGTTCAGCGAGAGTGGCATCCCACTGAAGCCCCGGAGCTCGAATGTCCAACATAAAACCAACTTGACCGCAGTTTAATGTGGCGCTATGGCTCTGCAGACATTGCACGTTGCTGTCTTGTGGTGTTTAGTGTAAAATACTTCCACACAGCGGACATGTTACGATGAAAAGTTGGCTAGTTGTTAGCTAAAGTGCTACTCACTCAGTCCACACACTGTAGCTGGCTGCAAACTGAAAGGGATTTGCTGAATAGTAGTAGTAGGGGTGGGGCCATGCCCCCCGAACGGCAATGCCCCCAAGGGGACCAGCTCCCCCACTGACCCTAATGTGAATGTGAGGCAGGTCTTATTACTCTGGGTTCATGAGACACGACTCCGGATCGAATTGGCCCCACCCCTACTACCACTGTTGCATTGTGGGGAATGTAGTGTTGGTACGTGACCGGAGGGCTTATTATGTTGTTTTTCTTGCAAAATACAAAATTAATAATAATAAAATAAAATAAATAATTTTAGTATGTTATTATGTGTCAGAGGAGGGCTTAGGAATAGGAAATTAAAAAAAAAAAAAAAAAATTTTTTTTTTTTTTGCCCAAAAGGGCACTTGGGGGCAAGGAGCAAAAGGGGCAGGTGCTCAAGCCCCCATAGCCCCCCCCCTTCTGCACGTCCCTGCCCTCAGGGCTGTGTGCTGAGCCCTCTCCTGTTCACTCTGCTCACGTATGATTGTGCACCTACCCATCCAGGCTGTCACATTTGTAGTGGGCATGACCGTGTCCACTTTGATACACCTGTGTATTTTTGAACTGTTCCAGAGATGACCTTTACTGACCTCTCAGTAAAGCAAGACATTTACTACAAATTATTCCATTAGTTGTAATCTGAGAACATAGTCACCAAAAGAGACTATTTCTATCTTTGATTTTATTCTAATGTAATCAAAAGAATAACTTTTGTCATTTTCATGATATATGTTATATGCTGTTATTCTTTTAATATGAAGCATGACTGTGTTACTTGATCAAATGAAAGGGTGTCAAAGTTCAGATAAAAGGTCAAACTGACTTACACAGAAATTGTTTTTGTTGAGTTTCAGCTAAAACTCTCATCTAGCGTCTGAAAGTCTCCTCACTCAGATGCTTTTCCTAAACAATTTCCCTCTGCTGCTGGCTGTAACCTTGGGTCGTGATAACGGCAACTGCTTCCACGGACCAATGAAAAAGACACGTCTCACTCCTCTCATGATCCTTCTATTAAGTTCTAAGCTGTTGCTGGAACCGAGAACTCTGCTGGGAACCTCAAGATGTGAGGTCGTCCCAAAGTAGTTGGATGAACTCAGTCACACGCTAAGGACACGTCATCCAGTTAAGGATTAATAACATGCTGTTATGAGTCCACTTCGAACGAGCGTAAGCTCAAACTTTGTTTATTCCTTCCTGGAATAAGTGTATCTTGAAGTCAGAGGCCAGGAGCTGACGCATTTTCTGATGACCAACGCGAAACCAGGAGACGTTGAAAACGTAAACTAGAACCAGCTCGGACGGGCTGGGCCTGAAGGACTCTGTGCATCTGAAAGGCTGGTGTCATTTCTTTATCAGACTCGTCGTCGAAGGTAAAGAGCTGTTTACAAACGTACCTGGATTTTAGCAGAAGTCGGATGGGAAGTGTCACTTTTGGTAACATGCTCAAGACAATTTCCTGTAAACCATCTCTCTATCTTTCCTCCTATCTCCTTTCCCTCAATTCTAAGCTGGAAACTAATTAAGTTAAAGAGCCCTCAGACTAAATATGTTTAACATCCAGTATTGAAGTCTGTTGTGTTAAATTTAACTGTGCTGACGTGTTAAATTGAAAGAAAGTGAAATCATGTCAATCAAGTGTAATGGTGTTAATTTAGTTGATTTATTTTAAATAAATGATAGTGTCTTTGACATATCAAACTAAGTTAACGTCTCTGTCACTTAATGGCTTTATTTATTTATCCATCATAAAGATCACAGAAATATTGGGTAAACTGAAAAAGAAAGAATCCGTGAAATTACTATTCAATCTGAATAAGTAAATTAATTAAGGTAAAGAGGTCAGTATTAATATTGACCTCCTCATAATCCTTTACATCTGGTGGCCCGTACGAGTTTTCTGAAAGATTATTCATAAATCTGTGGTCTCTCATGAACTGTAACGTCATGTTTGCATAATAGGATCCAAGTTTTAAACTCTGAGGATAATAATTTTTGGCTGAGGTGTTCAAGACAGGCAGATTCTGCATGTTTTTATCATTTGAAGCTGAGAGATTATTATTGTTTCAACTCTGTTACACGCTGTTGGAAGCTTTTAGGTGAGGTTTTGTCAGCCCGTGGTCTGTGGGGGTTCTGGTTCGGTCCAGTTCACGCAGACTCCTGTACAAAGCTTTGTTTGACCGCCGAGTCAAAAGCCTGAAGAGCTATTATTAACATCAAAAAGATTGCTGTGCTGGTATTTTACATGTTAGAGCAGGTCAAAGAAGCATATTACTGTTAGAACGTTGTCGGATAGTGGTTCTGAAACCCGAATTCTGCTCCTTTAAAGTGGACGGAACCGACCTGAACGCGGCTCCGAGGGAGTCCGTGTCGTGTTACAGTTGACGTGCTGGTTACTGAGCGTAGCTAAGTTGTGCCTGTTTTAAATGTGATTGCCATGTTTCGGAATTTTGGAAAGTTAATTTGAAGCGTTTGAGTTGTGTATAGAGTCTATAAAGTTGCGCTCTGCTGTGCTAAGCTAACGTTCAAGCGACGTGTCATACATGTTTGTTTATGAGCTGTGATTGGATAAAACGAGAGCTGTGATCTGTCAATCACGTCTCGTATCTGTAAAGCGAGCGCTGATTCGCTGAAGTGGGAACGCACGCCGTTGCGACCAGCCCACTTCTGTCGTCATTTCCGGCACTGCATTGGTCGAAGGTAATAAAACTACATTCACCATGGTTGCTTGGGAAAAGAACTACAAGCGCTGTGATTGATTGGTTGACGTCACGTATCTGAGTAGCGAGCTCCGCCTCGCTGGATGCTGGTGACGCGCCACGCACGCTGCTGCGTCGGCCCGCCCCCTCTCTGTCTTCAGACGTGTCCCTCAACACAAGACGAATGGAGATTTCACTAAAAGTTTAAAAACTCAATTTAAGCCATCTAAACTGTCTAATCATACAGATTTGTCTCTGACAAGAACGTAGTTCGAGCGTTTATCACGTACAGGCTCCAACTCTTTCCAATGTTGATATTTTTACAGAGTTGTTAGATGCTACTCGCAAGCTAACGGCTAAGCTGCAAGAAGTCAACCAAGCCGTCTCTAGCGGCCGGAAGTAGAAAGAAAAGGTCACCTCGTGATAGGTTTAAGACTTGAAGCTGCCCCCTGTTGGTTAAAAGACGTTAACAGATGAGTTTTCTCATAGAACATCATGAGAAGTCAGCATTTTTATGGTGAATTACCAGCTTTTAAAATTGTTCTGTACACAAACAAAAACTCCTGTTTATTCTAAATACAAATTTTAGAATAACAGAGGTACAGACAAACAATTTATGCTCATTTTAAATACTGAAGAGATTTAAAATAACACTCAAAAAGCATCTTTTATTTGATTTTCAAATTAAATAAATAAAAAAAATGATGGAGAACAGAGCATTTCCACATTAAGCTCTTCACATCTCTGAATTTTAAACAGAATTGGTGTGCACAACTGCACACTTTTAGTTAAAAATGGCATTTTTAACGTTTTTCTGTGTACAATTAATGACTCCAGTTTATTTTAAATAAGGAAATATTTAAAATAACAAACTACAAGCATCTCTCATTAATTTGGAGAAAATTTCAAAACAAAGATGGAAGATGAAAAAAATGATGAAGCTTTCAAGCTGATCGCATCAAGGCTTGAAAATCTTGAATTATTAAGGCAGAGTTTAATTCGAAGAAAAGAAGAACTTCGCCAAGAACGCCTTGAGTTAAAACGTGAGATTAGAGAATCAAAAATAAAACGGCGTGCTATAAATGGTTTTGATGTTCGTCAACTCCCTGACCCGATCTGGTTAAAAACAAAACCAGAGCGTGAACTACATTACCAAGAAAAGGTCAAATCCCACTCGCTGGAGCTGGAAGGGACAAGTTCATCAACTCCCTCTCCTAAAAAAGGCGAGAAGAAACATGTTTTTCAAACTAACAAACCACGACATGTTGATGCCCGCTGGAACTATGAACCGCAGTGGCTCAGACAAGACCCAGAGTACGGAAAACGATTTCAAAAGGGGGGCGCACGTCCTAAAGATAAGAAAGATGGTCACAAAAGTAAACCATATCACAAAAGGGGGTCCGAACAGGAACCCCCAGTTCAAGGACAAGCCCCTCCTGCCCCTCGAACGGAACAGTCCGAGACCGGCAAAAAATCACAGAAGTTCCAGAAAAAAGGCAACATACCTCTAAGCTCTGAGGAGATAGTGGACATAAGTTGGTTGTTTGAAAACTTGAATGATACAGAGGATGACCGAACTGGTACAATGCGTGACATTGTCTTTGATAACTCCGAGCCCACAAATAACCAGCTGCGCAAAGCAAAGATTGAATTGATACACCGTCGTCTCAAAGGCCCTCTGACCTCGGAAGAGGTAGAGAACATACGTCGATTGTTAAAAGAGTTGGATAATACTAGCAAGAATGAACAAGATTTTCAAACTGACATACAACGAAATGTTGGTACCAGCTGGAACAGTGACTCAAAATGGTTTAAAGGGAGCCCCGCCCCTGAAGCACCTCAGATTGAAAAATCTGAGACAAGCAACGAACCACAAAAGGTAGGTGTTCACTCTCTAAGAGACCCACAACGGTTCAGATCGAACCAGGTGGGTGAAAACCAAGGTCCATCGGTGGGTGGACTTCAAAAGAAATTGAAGTATGAGGACCTATACTCATGTAACTATGCGTGGTCCCAACAGAAACCCCTGAGCCTTGGAACTGCACCTCCCGCGCCTCGAACAGAACAGTTCGAGACAGGCAAAGAGTCACGAATGTCCCGGAATAATGGCCCAACACCTCTATGCTCGGAAGAGACAGAGGAAGTAAGTAGTTTGTCAGTAGATTTGAATGTTACTGTGCTTGACCAACCTGATACAATGAGTGGCGTTATCATTGATAATGACACTATCAACATTGACCAACCTGGAGCGATGTGTAGCACTGTCTTTCACAAAGACTCAGAGCACACAAATAACTCAGCGCACACTACTACCAACATTGCCATGGATGTTGACAGCAAACCAATTGCTGACACACAACAACATCCTGAAGGTCATGATGCTGACAGCCAACAAGATGCTGACAGTGAACATGAGTACACAGCCAGAGTCACACGTGAACAGAAACGTGGGCCAAGACCTGTGAGGTTTCTGTGTAACTTTATACAAAGGGGGGTGGCTAAGAAAGCTTACCTGCCTATCACACTGGAAGGTGTCCTTGAGCGTGAAGCCCTCCTGGACGGTAGTGCTGATATAACCATTATGTCGGCCAAGCTGTTCGAGGAGCTGAGGACCGCCGCTAACGGTGTTGACAGGCAAATACCCTTTGAGAAATGTGCTATTGAGCTACAGGGTCTCGCAGAGACGAGAACAACCCTAACAGCTATAGCTATGGTTCACATGCAGATTGGCAAAATGACACTACACCACCCGGTGTACGTGTCCACGCTTGACTCATTCCCATTTTTGGTTGGCCAAGATTTTATAAACCGCTTCGGCGCGATTGTAGATTATGGTCAACAGAAAATGTGGAGCACAGTGAGAAAACCCCTGCCAATAAAAGTGCCTCCTAGTTGTGATACAGACTGCCTAACCGCAGGTACCGCAGAGGACACAAGGGACTGCTCATCCGAGGACGAGAGCCCGGTAAGTGAACCTTCAACTACAGGTGAGACAGAAGAGACCCAAAAGTTGGACCAAACTCTGGCCCAACAAGAGAACCTCCTCTGTGAGCTGACACATTCAGCACTCACTGAACACTACCTACCACAGGTAGTGAAAGGTGTTGAGATCCAAGGATCCCACACCGATGACGCTGTACTGTCCTCTGAGACAGGTAATTCGGCAATCAACCAAGCTTTCAATGAAACCTTGGTTCAAGGGCATCTGAGTCCAGAAAATGACAGTCATCCAAACGCTGACAGTCACTTGGACATCATTGTTGCAGATTACGAGGACCCCTCATCAGACAAGAAGGGGGCAAACTCACATTACCTACCACAGGTAGAGAAAGGTGTGGAGATCCAAGGACCCCACACCGAGGTTGCTGTACTATCCCCTGGGACAGGTAAATCGGCTATCAACCAAGCTTTTGATGAAACCCCTTAATTGGTAATTGTAGCTGATCTAAACCATGATAGCTTACATACCAGGTGCATATAGGTAAGGCTTAATGTAAAATCCCAATCATAAGCCCACCTTAAAAACCACATAATTGCATGACACATAGAACCAGAGTGGCACTGACTGGAAACCAACCAGCCAACAACCTTCGATGTGGGGACCTGCAGCTCCAACGCTTGGTCTTCAACCTTCATCCAAGGGTCGCCTCCTCTGCGTCAATCGAGGGATCCCCTCTACATGCTGATTATGAAAACAATTGTTGCTGATCAATCAACAAAACTAATCGTTGTGGAATTACCGCTGTGGATTATAAGACTTTGTTTTCCAAAGGATCACAGACTTTGTTTTCCAAGAGTTAACAGACTCAGTTTTCCAAGGGATTAAAAGCTTTTCGCAATGGGATTACCTCCGAACAGTATGGAAGTTCCAAAAAACTTTATGGGATTATAATTTTGATTTTTCTTTTCCACTTGCTGGATTACTTCAAGATCAGAGACAGTTCAAGGTTTCCTTTCGTGTTGGACCCCATCCCCAAGGACTGGCGATGGCTTCCAAAAGGGGGGAGATGTAATGGGCATGACCGTGTCCACTTTGATACACCTGTGTACTTTTGAACTGTTCCAGAGATGACCTTTACTGACCTCTCAGTAAAGC
>JBBPBX010096567.1:0-13008 GCA_038048925.1 Garcialebias charrua
GATGATCCAAACAGACCTGCTAGCACCAGACTCACCTCATCACCAGATGAAGAGCATCTCAGGGTGTCCGCAGCAGAAGTGAGAGGCAGTCTCAGAAAGATTAATCCTCATAAAGCAACCGGACCAGACAACATCCCAGGGAAAGTTCTGAAGGAATGTGCGGACCAGCTCTGTGAGGTGCTGGCTGACATCTTCACCACCTCACTTGCACTGGAGTCAGTTCCCACCTGCCTGAAGACCGCGACCATCATCCCAGTCCCAAAGAGCTCCACAGTGACTGGTCTGAATGACTATAGACCGGTGGCCCTCACCCCGATAGTCGCTAAATGTTTTGAGAAACTGGTCATGTCCCACATCAAGGCAACCGTCAACATCAATGAGGACCCTCATCAATACGCATACCGTGAGAACCGATCAACAGAGGACGCCATTTCTTCCGTGGTCCACACTGCTCTCACCCACCTGGATCAGAAAGACTCATACGTGCGTCTGCTCTTTGTGGACTTCACATCTGCCTTCAACACCATGATCCCCCAAACTCTGATAGACAAACTATCTACACTTGGACTAAGCCCCTCTATTTGTAACTGGGTACTAGACTTCTTAACAGACAGACCACAGTCCGTGAAGATCCACAACTTCTCCTCCTCCACCATAACCCTCAGCACTGGCTCTCCTCAGGGATGTGTGCTGAGCCCCCTTCTGTTCACTCTGCTCACATATGATTGTACAGCCACACTTCCAGGCTGTCATATTGTTAAGTTTGCAGATGATACAGCGGTGGTGGGATGCATCACAAACAATGATGAGTCCAGCTACAGACAGGAGGTGGAACACCTGGAGAGCTGGTGCAAAGAGAATAATCTTCACATGAATGTGAAGAAGACAAAGGAGATGATTGTGGACTTCAGAAGGAACAAACACACCCATGCCCCACTGAAAATAGGTGGGTCTGCAGTGGAAGTGGTCTCCAGCTACAAATACTTGGGTGTACACATGAATGATAACCTCAGCTGGAGCAACAACACCACCAGCCTGATCAAGAAAGGTCATCAGAGACTCTACTTCCTCAGACGGCTGAGACGAGCTGGTCTGAGCAGCCCAGTTCTCACCTCCTTCTACAGGTGTGCAGTGGAGAGCATCCTGTGCTCCAGCATCAACGTGTGGCATGGAGGCTGCACAGTTGAAGAGAGGAAAGCTCTGCAGAGAGTGGTGAAGGCTGCACAGAAGTCTGTTGGAGTCAGTCTCCCCACCATCACAGACATTTACACCTCTAGATGCAGGAAAAGAGCCACCTGTATCATGAAAGACCTCACTCATCCAGCACACTCACTCTTTGCCCCACTCCCCTCAGGACGGAGGTTGAGGAGCATCAAGTGTAGAACCACTAGACTGAGGAACAGCTTCTACCCTGAGGCTGTTAGACTCATGAATAAATAAAAATAAAATTAAAATAAACACTGCAAAATATCACATCATGCTGATGCTGATATGTTTTCTTGTTGCTGTGTTCATCTGTGTTCATCTGTGACCATCTGCTCATACAAACTCATGTTCGTGCTGCTGTTTATTCCCACTATATTAGGCTTAGTGTATTACTAGTTGATGTTTTTCTTAGTTAGTTCTCGATGTTATTACTGTTTTTCTCTTTCATTTGTTGTTGGATGTAACTGGGACCTCGTGTACATAATCTCGTTTTCATCTCATGTACCACATGCGGTGCAAATGACAATAAAGACTCTCTGACTCTCTCTCTGACTCTTACATACCTTTTCATTGATATTGCACCTTATAACCTTTAGGCATTTATATTTTTGAAGTGGAACCACAACTGAGTTTACTTTTAAGGGTTTTGTACATTTTTCCAGAAAGAAGGAGTTCAAATTTTGATTGACAGACATGTGGGGGTCCAACAAAACATTTTGCATCTCGTTTGGTACAGACTATCATGAACGTCCTGGCAGAAGACGCTTGGAGTGCTGCCCATCACCTTTGTGGCAGACGGTTTTAGATCCAAGGGCTTAAACTTGTAGCTCTGCAGAGACACAGCTGAACCTTATACTGTTTATCTCTGTTCAACCTTAGATTACATCCAAATTTTTAATGTTCATGTTAGTGCCAATCAAGACGTTTTGTTTACGTTTTGGAGAGACCCTTTAACGTGCAGCCGAGCTCAGTCCATCTGCAGGTTCTCTGTAAATGTCACAAGGTGCCGGAGCACATTCACCTTACAGTGGCCTTGAGCGAAGCAAGCCATCATCACGGGGATTGAGAGTGACAACGCTGACATTACAACAACTACACTCTGAAATATCCATAATCTGTGTTCCCAAACAGGATTTGCTTCCAAATTGCTCCAGTGACTTCTGTTTGTTGTCGCCCGAAGGCGTGCATAGACTTTAAATAAACACAGCTTTGATAAGGTAGGGGCCAGACGGTGCCCTTTGACCTATAGCAGTTCCGATCGGAGTCCTAGGGCATGAGGTTCACCAGATGACATAAGCATAGCTCTTAAATTAGCTGAACGTTTTAACATAGGGCAGTTTATAAACACTGTGAGTGGATGAGGGGGTGCAGTAGGAAATTGTCTTTGTCCTGAATGTTGACCAGAAGGGTCAAAAGCAGCAAGGAAGCTCAGCTCGATTGCTTTAGTATTACTGTGATTATTTCCAAGCAACAGCACTCACATTTTCAGCCTCCTATATACTTCACAAATACTCATTTTTTGAAATTACCGTATTTTCCGGAATATAGGTTGCGGCTTTTTATCATTTTTGCATGCCCTGCGACCTATATTCAGGTGCAACCTATTTATGGCTTTTTATAAAATAAGCTGATTTGTAATCATTTATTAACAAAAATTAAACTGAGACACACTCTTACAATAATGTCAGCTAACAAATATATATTTTTTAGGTGTTTATCCTGCTAAAATTATTCATTTATTAAAGAAAAGTTCAGCTCAGACACATATTTGCTATAATTTTTATCAAACAAATAATTGTTTTTAAGTGTTAATCTTCTTAAAAGCCTTGCTGTGCGCTCCTGTGGCAGACATTTGCAGCAGAGCTAAACACGGTCCACATTTTGACGTAGGTGCGACCTAAATTCAGGTGCAACCTATATATGGATTTTTCCAATTCTTTGGCAATAATTGGACAATGCAACCTATATTCAGGTGCAACCTATATTCCAGAAAATATGGTAAATTATTACATCCTCAAAACATGTCACCGTTCTTCTTTTAAGAAAATCAATTTGGCGTCGGAGTCTTATATTCACCACCGTCTTGCTCTCACAGAACACAAATGTTCTTCTTCAAAGTTTGTACACACACCCCCTTTTAGAAAATTAAAGCAGTTTCCCAAAACATCCAAAGGTAAATCGGAGAAAATAACTTTATATTATATAAACATTTCCTTCTACAGAATAAGAGACCTTGGGTTATTTGAAGTGAATGAGGCCATGGCAGCAGCCAGCCCGTGGTACTCTGAACCCTCTTTGTAGGCAGTCGGGCACTCACCAAACCACAAATTATCATTGGAGCAGGACTGACCTCCTGCACCAGAACCAGGCCCACCCTGGCCTCTCCGAAAGCTCTGGATTTATGGCATGTTTCCAAATAAACACGCCTGTAGGGTGTGGCAGAGAGGAGCTGTGGCTGAGCATGAATCTGAGTCAGACCTGACATTTGTGTGAGTGATGTATTTCACTGCTGCGGCTACACACCGTGCATCTACACACAAACAGAGTAAATAAATAAAATATTCTTTACGATCACTTTATCTCTTTAACATTAACTCCGTTTTTCTACTTCTTGCTTCTTAAGGCAGTGATTTTTTTTTTCTTCTTCTTCTTCATGGCAAATGAAACATGCTGGAAAGTAAACACGGCTCAGAACTGTTTACTTTTGTTTCAGTAAAACTTCTGGCCTGTACAGGGCTCGCACTTATACCGTTAGAGCGCCGAGTGGAAAAACTTCCCTGCAGCTCCGTGTCATTTGTAACCATCTACCAGGGTGGGATTGCTCATTTTAATATTCCCCTGCCCACAATTAGAGGCATTCCTGCTTCCACTGGTACTTTTGTGTGCTCTTTACCAACTATTAATAACTGAATGTCAGAGGGCCTATTCATAAACTGTTGTTAATGTACTGCATGCAGTTCATTCTAGGCTTAACGCTTAACGCTGAAATTGAAGGAATATGAAAATAATGTTTAAAATGAAGAGAAAGACTGACTTGTCAAATTTTGGTCAGTTTAACCATTTTATTAAAACTATATATAAAAAAAACAGCCCTGAATGGAAATTATTTTACAATTTCCGCTGCTATAAAGCAAAAATGAGCATTTGTTGATACATCGAAAACTATGCAGGTGAATTGTATTTTCTGCACCTCTCTGTTGCAGGAGAGTTCATTTTTGCCGGTGTGCTGTAGGTGGTGTCAGCCTATAATTCAGCGTGCACCAGCCAACACCAAGATTCTGCTCTGGCATACTGTGTTGATGACATCAGTGATTTGTCACTCTGCAGGCACATGGTGATTTATGGGTTTTCCCATGCAGCAGAAAGGCCCATTGGTGCTTCTTTATTGCACTTAAAGACTACTTCTTTAAATAAAAAAAAAGCAGAGATTACAGCATAACGCATGCTTGAGAATGAGCTGCAGGTTGAGCAAATATGGGGTGTTTTATACTAATAAAGTAGCTGGGTTATGGGTAAATGTTTATATTATTTTACAGCTCGCCTTGAGGAGGGAAAGAGATTTCCATTAATAACCAGGGTGATGAATGTGAGTAATTACATTTTACTGTAAAACATACTTCACCCCCTAAAGCTTCACACTCGGGCTCGTTTGGATTTCCTTCTCATTTAATAATGTTAAAACGGCCTGTGAAAGATTTTTGTTGAGAGCTGCTTAAAAAATTAAACAACTTTACACGTGAGGATGTACAAAAAAATCCCTTAAAATCGCACGTTTTGAACACAGGAGTGTGAAACTCACACGCGTCTCCTTTCTCTGTGCTGATGCTGCTGGCTGTTGAGGGATGACCACACAATCGACGGACTGATCGAGGAAGAAAAGTGTCCCTTTGATATCAAATGGTGCTTTTCGGCTCGGTAATTACCCAAACTGTCACCTTGGGATGTTAAGCACTGATGGACAACCAGCTTGCCAGGCGATAGGCAGGTTTTTGTATATTTGCCCAGCGAGTGATTTGCAGAAAGACATCCTTGTAAAGGCCACCGGCATTGCTCTCCGAGGGCACTCCGAGTGCTGACACACAATGTCTATCAACTCCAGCGTTGCTGTCAGCATTCTTGCCAACCGGGTCTCTCCTGCTGCCCGCCCTTGTTGTACAGTATTACCGAGAAACAGCAAACCGTGAGGCGCACAAAGATTTCTTTAAGCTGGCACAGACATAAACTCTGTTTGATTGCACTCAGACCGAGCGTTGAAGGATCTTCCCCACCTGGGATATAAATCAAATAAATGTTGCATGTTGGCACGTGTGGATCCTGCACGAGGATGTTTTTCTGAGTGAAAGCTGATTGTTTATATGTTGGCGTGTTCCTGGGTTGAGGTAAGGATGCCCTCTCAGCTTAAAACAAAGAAAAAACATGTGTAGGGTTAAAAGTTGTGCGAATACAGTTCTTTAAATGGAGAAATGAAAAAAATAAAGCGATCTTTAAGGCTTCAAGAGAAGATCCATGGGAGGTTCATATAGCCCAGTAGGCCTTGAACAGTGAGCTGTATAAAGTCCTGATAGGGAGGATCAACTGAACGGTTGTCAGCGTTAAATTGATGAGTCTCGAGAGCATCAGTGTTGATGGTAGAAGCGTTCACGTCAGCTCCGAGGGCAGGAGGCAGCCTTTACTGGGAGTCCCATCTCCATGGTGAGTCTGGGAGCAGTTAAAGGCGTTCATTAATCATAGTCCTAATTTGTTTTCACACTGCTGTGCTGACACTGACTGAATATTATTACACCGTCAATACGGAGGGAATCTCTGTGTTTGCAGTTGTCATTTTCTATGCGGCTGTTGTGTCTCTATGCATTTTGGCTCTTCGAGGTTAAATGTTATTCCCTGAACTTGATTTTAAAGGCGGAATTGTTAGTTAGGAAAAAAGACTGAAACCATTCGTAACAAGCTAACTCTGATTTTCATGTGAAAAGTGGACATGAGCAGTTGAACGTATGATTTAAAGAAGCTGGAAGTCCTGTCAGTTCCAGTTTTAGACTTGTTTTTTGTATGTTTTACATTACACTACATTGATATTTCATATTTGTTATAACATTACATGTTATAAAAACTGTTGATATCTTATCTGTTGCAGATAACTCTTAGAATGACCTCTATTAAACTAACAGAGTTTAATTCTGACCAGATTGATGCTAGTTGATGCAGGACCAAGAACTTGCAAAGTGCTGTTGTTTTATTCATTCATTCCATTTAACTTTTTTTTGTATACAGGTAGTCCCCGACTTACGAGCGAGTTCCGTTACAACGAGGCGCTCGTAACACGGAAATCTCGTAATTTGGAACGGCCGCCACGTGTCTCGTAAGTCCGGAATTTCGCTCGTAAGTTGGAACGGTTTTGCTAGCGCGACTACGAACACTCGTTTTTCATCGAAAAACTGCTTATGAGTGCATAAAAATGATCGGAAACGTGTGTCCACATGTTTAGCTAACGAACTGTGGTGAAAAAACACAGAAAAACTCAGTATTTTTTGCGTTTTTTCCAAAAATTTGCCAGCTCGTAAGTCCGGATCCTCGTAAGTAAGAGCGCTCGTAAGTCGGGGACTACCTGTATACAGGTTAGTCTCATTGAGCCTCTGAGACTCATTTACAAGAGAGAGCTGTTTTATAATAAAGACTGATGACAAAAAAGACAACAAAAGACAATCATAAAAGAAAGCAAGTAAATTGTGAAGAATAAATGAAAGAAAATGGTTTTAAAAAGCGAAACAAAAACAAAATAAACAGCTAGATTGTAAAGTGATGCAGAATAGATCTGAAAACCATTCTTTAACAGGTATCTCTTGTAAATGAGTCCTCAAGTCTCAATGGTAAATAACCTGTATAAATAAAGGTTGAATAATAATAATAAAATATAATAATACTGGAACACTAAAAACAGGAACATGTCTGCATTGGTTTTTGCCACGAACATATGTTTTTTGAAACCACTTAGAGAGGTCAAGGTCGAGAGCTTCAGATCTTTTTGCAAGATATTCCAGGAAACAGGAGCAGAGTAGGAGAAGGCCCTTTTACCTATTTCAGTCCACACTGAGGTAACACTGCAGGTAATAATGTCCTGAGAGCGCACGCTGTATCCGCACTCACACAGTGACATGTAGTCAAAGTCAAAGTTTCTTTAAATGTCATGCACACCACATGCGGTACATGTGGTGGAATGAAATTGTGTGCACAGGGTCCCAGTTACATCCAACAAAAGTCTAAAATGTAAAAGAAACACAGTCATTAGATCTAAGATATGAACTAAGATATACTGTACGTTAATCTAAAAATATTCCAAGCACTAGTAATACAGAAACAATACGCCGAACAGCAGCATGTGTTATGTAGGAGGAGATGTAAGAAGACAACAGACCAATGATTAAAGATGAAAATGTACCAGTGAGAGAGTCTGTGTGAAGTTAATGATGACCAGTTAACCCAGTGAACACAGGGTGCAATGGTGGGTACGGTAAGTTATGAATCTTAGCATTCCGATAAACAACGTCCAACATATGCAGGTTGCTAAAACAATGACATGAACTTCATAAATATTTTTGCACTTGTTTGTTTTTACCATAAAGTTTCATAATGCCATCAATTTTGCACCGCACAGCATTTTACATAGATTTTTATGATCATTCAAGGTCAAGATCAGAACACAGCTGGAACTAAACTTTTTGTCTCCAAACTGAGCTTGTTCAAAGAGCTATCTACAACAGATAAGATATTAATTGTTCATAATCTTTCTACAAATATCCCTTTCAAAAGAGCTGAACGAAACTTTCAATTACCTGTTTTATATTTTTTGACTTTAGTTTCATGCATCAGAATAATGTTTGCTACCATGTCACATCAAGTCATATGATCTTAACCTTTATCCTTTTAGATGATTGACCTTGGTACAAAATAGTTTTTTTAAATTTATAACAGAATTATATTCTAAAAGAAACATAATATTTAGCTTTTCATCTGAAATAAAATTTATTTTCCCTGTATACTTCAGCACATTTGCCTTTCTTTTTAAACATTAACTCATATATAGTGCATAAAAAGATTTTAAGTTAGTTATTACAAATATAAATGCTGTTACAAATGAATCATATTAGTTTGGGGCTACTTGTAACAAATGTACCCGTTTTGTTAATATATGGCCTATACTCACATAAGTTACCATTTCTTTCAAAGCCTTGCTTTCTGGAAAAGTAAAAAGTGAAAGCTGAGAAAGTGAAAGACCTTATTGTTTGGCTTCACCAGTAGCAGATAAGGCTAAAGGTTGCCATGGATGCTCAGCCACCTGGAGCCAGAGTCCAATTTAGGAAAACCACAAAGTCAACATGGACGTGTGCTACGGTTGGGAGAGAATTGAAAAGCGTTGTGATTATGTAGGCCATAATCACAAGTCAAAATATATAAAGTAAAAGCCCCCACGGATACAGTGACACATCATCATTAATTGCCATCAGTTCAGGTAAACTATCACAATGATGCATATAGAGTATATATAATGTGAGACTGTCACTACTGCAGAAACCATATCCTTCTATTTAACCAAAGGGCTGTGCATGCTTACTCTTAAATGTTTTAAATCAACCACATCTTTCTGAGCAGAGACATTAAGCTAATATCATACACACACAAATGTCTTTCAGGAAAACTAAGAGGCAGGGTTAGTCTGTCAGGATGTTAGACTGTGGAAACAGAAAAAAGAAAAATGTGGGTTTTAGTCTTGTGTTTGAGAAATTGCAGCCAAAGTATTACCTCATGCATTAACCACAGTGACCTTTCATTCATATTCATGCAGCTTACGCTTCCCAGAAAGAAAGAAATAAATGCAGCAGCTGGATGTTAACATGAGTTAGTGTCTTATATTTTATTTATATTTAACTCTAATCCATGCAGTCTATTAATAATAGAAAACGTAATATATGTGTAACATGTCTTGGTTCATTTTCAAACCCATAACAGCTACCAGAAGTTTGAGCAAAGCTTTTATCTTTAAATGTTAACAGATTAGCATGACGAGGTTTAGCCTATGTTTAGACAAATTTATTCTTGTTCTAAATACCTTGGTGGATTAAAGATGAACCAAAAGACAGAAAAACAGCTTAACATTTAAAACAACACTAGAATGACTAGAATTTTAATTCAATTCAGTTTATTAATGAAAAGTGCGTTATAAATTAAATTCATTATTATTATTATTTATATAGTGCCAAGTCTCAACAGAGGCCATCTCAGGGCACTGAGCAGAAACATTCACATCCATAAAAAAGCCAATTAAAAAAGTTATCTATCTAAGGAAGTTCTCTACCACCAAGGAAGCCAGCAGACTCATTGAATCTTCACTTGGTCACAGTCTCCCATCCTGAGCAAGCACGAAGGCAACAGTGGAAAGGAAAAACTCACTTTTAACAGGAATAAACCTCCAGCAGAACCAGGCTCAGGACAAGCTGCTTCGACTGGCTGGGTTTGAGAGGACAGGAAGGAGAAACAAACCAACACAGAATGGCAGGCACAGGTGTAAGGTGCATGTGTACCCCTATTGGAAGAAAGACAAAAAACATGTCAAGGATAGAAATAATTACAAATACAAAACAGGTAGAGTAGAATACAGCAGCAGAGTGAAGTCAAGTCATTAAGTCAGATTTATTTATAGAGCACATTTAAAACAGAAACTGTTACCAAAGTGCTAAACAAACAAACAAAAAACAAAAGAAAAAAAATCACAGCATCAAATAAAAAATATCAATATATATTTACAGCACATGGAATAAAAATATAAAACAGAAAACAGGGAATTGGATTATGGAATGGTTTGGAGAATGAAGTTAAAAATGCCAAGTCAATGTGTACATTTAAGAAAATGATCAAAACTAAATTGTTAAAAAAATGAAGTAGCGTAATTTATATTGTATTAGTTAGAAAAATTAGAAAGAGTTATTCATTTTGTTCTGTTACTGGAATATTATTATTGTTTGAACTGATTGTTTGAAAAAAGGGGCAGACATAATAAGATTTTTTTCTTCTTTCTGCTACCTTTCTTTTTTTTTATTTGTACATTATCGTTTATGGGATTGTTTTTTTTTTTTTTAAATGAACAAATTTTATAAATAAAATAAATAAATAAATAAATAAAACAATTACAAACAATGAACTACTAAATCAGATCACCCTTTGTCAAAAGTCAAGGAATAATAACAAAAAGCATGAACACAATCAGAATCAAAGAAAAACTAAATCTAAATCCAAATGTCGATGAATATAGGTGTGTTTTAGGAGAGTTTGAAAAGCGGAGACTGAGGTGGCCTGTCTAAGGTTGATGGGCAGATTGTTGCAGAGCCTAGGACCCATGACTGAAAATGTCTGATTTCCCCTGAGCTTCAGCCTGGCTTTTGGTACCACCAAAAGCAGCTGGTCAGACGAACTCAAAGCCCAAGAAGGAGCATAGGTATGAAGAAGGTTGGAGAAGTATGAGGGTGCAAGGCCGTTAATGCACATAAATGTCAGCAGGATAATTTTAAAATTGATGTTGACATGCACAGGAAGCCAGTGAAGGGAGGACAGAATCGGTGAAATGTGCTCAAACCTGCGAGTTCCTGTTAAAAGCCGAGCTGCAGCATTTTGTACGAGCTAGAGACGTGACATCGAAGCCTGACTAACCCAACATAAAGCGAGTTGCAGTATTCCAGCCGGGTTGTAATGAATGCATGAACTAATTTTTCAAGGTCGGATCTGGACAGAAAAAAGATTTAAGCTTAGCTATCTGTCTTAGATGAAAGAAGCTTTTTTGTAGAACAGAGTTGATCTGCTTAGCAAACTTAAAGTCTGAGTCTAACACTAACCCGACTGGTAACCGACTGCTTTAGATGTGGCTGAAGGGAGTTCAGGTTTATGGGATCAGTGACAGTCGCAGAGCTTGGATTAATGACCTAAGTCTTCTGATCTATAAAACGCAAGACGTTTGCAGCCATTCAAGTCTTGATGTCATCAAGACATTTTAGCAAAGGGTGGATGGAGCAGGAACTGTTAGGTTTTAAAGGCAGATAAATCTGAGAATCATCGGTGTAACAATGAAACGAAATACCATGTTTCCTCAGGATAGAGCCCAAGGGGAGCAGATACAATGAGAACAGAAGAGGTCCAAAAATTGAGCCTTGCGGGACCCCACAGGAAAGAGGGACAGAAGCAGATAAATGATTGCCAAAGTTAACACAAAACTCCTGTCACTCAGATATGAACGGAACCATTCTAGCGCCACATCTGTAATCCCAACCCAATGTTATAGCCGTGACATAAGGTAAGAAGAAATGTGGTCAGTTTGTCCTCCAGCAGTCTAAGCCTATAGCAGCATAACTAAGGGATTGTTCTGGAAACCCAAGCCAAACCTAAGTATACAGGAAAGACAAGACTAATCTTTAAAGACCGTGTAAAGTGAATTTCAACATTTTCTTCAATAAACATTATAAATGTCATAATTGTAATCTTGTAAATGAGTAAAAAGTCTCAAAATTGTAGCTCAATTAATTTTGGAGTTATAGAGCAAACTGTGTATAAACATATTTCTATTTCAGGATTTTTTAGGCGTGTTTTAAATGTGACCGCGTTTCGTCACGCGGTCCTCATTAGTATAGCCCCACCCCCTGCAGCTCCAGCCGTATAAATTCGCCTCGGTGGAGCCGTTCACTCGCGAATCGCAGATAGCATCAGATAGCAATAGCATAGATATTTTGTTCATTGTTAGCTAGCTAATCAATTATGCCTCGTTCGTGCATCCTCCCTGGATGTCGCAATGGTCAGGGCACCCGTACAAATCATAACATGTTTTTAAACCGCGTGGTTTTATACCGAGTATCTGTAATGCTTGGATAGGTCAATGGATAAGGCGCTTGCCTTCCGTCCCAAACCCCACGGGTTCAAATCCCGCATGGTACAACTCTTTTTTTTTTTTTATTCATTCCAGATTAAAAACACACAAAAAAACTATTTACAAAAACAGCGTAACTCTTGGAAAAAGTAGCTGCTGTTACAGACAGAACTCGGATAAAAACAGAGCAGGTTTACTGGATCTCTGCTGCCTGCCTCTCCAGTCTCCACACAGTCAGCTCAGGGCAGGGGCTGGACACGAGCGCAGCTGCGCTGAAACCACGCCCACGCACTGACACGCCCCTAGCGTTCCAGGGCAAGGCAAAATCATGTTTTTTCATGATTTTTGAGACTTAATTTTATAAGGTAAACAATGTTTTTAATCAGTCAGATTTAAATGGGTGATTAATAACACATATTTATGCCATGTGACAAACTAAAAACACATTTAATTTCACTTTACACGGTCTTTAAAGTAGACGATGTGTCAACCTCACTGACAAAAACTGGAAGTTGGTTCCACAAGAGAGGAGCCAGATAATTAAAAGCTCTGCCTCCCATTCTGCTTTTGGACACTCTAGAAACCACAAGTAAACCTGCAGTCTGAGAGCAAAGTGCTATAGGAAAATATGGAACAATGTAACATAAGATGGACCTTGGTTGTTGAGAACTTCGTAGGTTAGAAGTAAGACTGTCCAGAATTAATGTCCAGACATAGATTTGATCTATGTATCAAAGTATCATCATGTATATCATTGTATACTTTCTAAACTGCTTCTCAACTCTAACTAAACCGAGACAGAACGTCTAAACAGGTACAGAGTTGCTGATTGTTTACTGGAACGTGCGATGAGTCGAGCTGGTTTTCGTGTGGAAGAGTGTCGGTCTGGTTAACTCAAAATA
>JBBPBX010096569.1:0-13008 GCA_038048925.1 Garcialebias charrua
CACATCCAACTTCCCCTTCAGAATGTAAAGTAAAGACTGTGAATCAAATCACAAACTGTTTGTTGTACAGGGGGTGGAAGACATCAAAGTTGTCCTACATGACAAGGACCTCTGGGGCAAATCCGACCATGTAGGAACTGAAATGATCATCAACAAGGCTGGAAGGTGAAAAGGAAATGTTTTTCATCAATACATGTAATCAGTTACTGAATGGACGAATAAAAAATAAAAAAAATCTCCCCAGTCTGTGCGCGTGCATGCAGGCCTCTGAGCAAAGACTTTTGTGTGGCCTACTTTTTATATATATACCGGGTATATATATAATTTGTGGAGCGTTGGTCCTAGGACATGTCACAGCTAATGCACCTTTTTGCTTCATCTTAATTATTTTGCATTGCTGAATAATCTTTTGTTTTTGTCCTCAGCAAGTGCAGCGCCTCAACCCAAGGACCTGTCAACGCCCAGTGAGTACCGGTATACATTACACTTTAAACCATTGTTTATTTTATCAGGCCTTGCAAAATAATTTTTATTTTATTTTATTTTTTTCATGGAAAACCGATGCCACTTCCAGATCAGAAATTGGAAGATGGGCATTCCCATTGCCTCAGGATGGTAAGTATTGAACAGTTAGCAGTGAGACACTTGGAAAAAAATGATCAACCACAGCCACCTTGCTGTTGGAGAGATTATAATCAAGAAATGTGTGTTTTTGTTTTATTTCCCCCCCCAGTGTTTCAGCGTATTCAACTTCTTTGACCTCGGCGATCGCCTACACCGTGTACATCCCACCTTTTCAGCTGTGCCAAAGAGGATAGAGACCATGGAGGATTTTGTGAGAGAGGAGCACCTCGTGACTCCAAATTTGCTACCCTGGTAGGTTTTACAAGTCTGGAGGAAAGCCGAGCATAACGCAGTACTGTACAACCAAACACTTGGAAGTGTCAGTGAACTGTATCATGGATTTATTTCAACAGGTTCTGCAGATTTCCAGAATTGGAGGAAGCACACCAAGGACTTTGTCTACAAATTTCTTGATAGGTATGTATCAACACACGCTCACCCACCCACTAACCATCTGAACTAAATATTTTACTTGCAAGTTCAGTATTTAGTTTTGTAAACTAAGTATTTAGCTATCAAATTAAATATTTAATTTAGAACGACGTGTATTAATAACATGGTTGAAATATGACTGGAAAATTTTGTTTTCTCTAAACTAAAATATTGCTGTTGATTTTTGTAACTTTGCTAATGGCACCCCATAGATATGAAAATGTTTGGCAACTCGAGTGCGTTTTGCAGCAATTTTTTAACTGATGTGCTCAAATTTGGCAGCACGATGTCTCAGTGGTTAGCACTGTTGTCTCACATCAAGGTCCTGGGTTCTATCCCCGGTTGGACCTGGAGTGTTTCTGTGTGGTGTTTGCATGTTCTTCTCGTGCTTGCGTGGGTTTTATCAGAGTACTCCGGTTTCCTCCAACAGATCCAAAACATGCATGTTCGGCCTTCAGGTCCAGGCCTCCCTTGAAAAAGAGATCTGTGATCTCTATGGGATTTGCCTGCTTAAATAAAGGTTAATAAATAATAATGTGTGTTAGTGTGTTAACTAGTGTTATAAGTGATTGGCAAAAACAAAAATTCAAAGCCACCTATCAACATATGATTGTACAGCCACACTTCCAGGCTGTCATATTGTTAAGTTTGCAGATGATACAGCGGTGGTGGGATGCATCACAAACAATGATGAGTCCAGCTACAGACAGGAGGTGGAACATCTGGAGAGCTGGTGCAAAGAGAATAATCTTCACATGAATGTGAAGAAGACGAAGGAGATGATTGATTGATTGATGTTTATTCATTCATTTTAAAAGAACAATACAAGACAGTTTCATCAGATACAAGAATACAAGTTGGATAAAATGAAGGGAGCAGAAAGAAGATGAAATCTTATTATATCTGCCCCTTATTTCACAGTTTGTTCAACCAATGATAACCTTCAAGTAACATCACAGAATGAATAATTCTACTTATTTTTCTAACTGTAATACATAAACTAGATCACAAAATGAATAATTCTACTTAATTTTTCTAACTAATACACAAACTATATCATACTTAATTTTTTTTTTTTTTTTATACTAATGATGAGATGATTGTGGACTTCAGAAGGAACAAACACACCCACGCCCCACTGAAAATAGGTGGGTCTGCAGTGGAAGTGGTCTCCAGCTACAAATACTTGGGTGTACACTTGAATGATAATCTCAGCTGGAGCAACAACACCACCAGCCTGATCAAGAAAGGTCATCAGAGACTCTACTTCCTCAGACGACTGAGACGTGCTGGTCTGAGCAGCTCAGTTCTCACCTCGTTCTACAGGTGTGCAGTGGAGAGCATCCTGTGCTCCAGCAGCAACGTGTGGCATGGAGGCTGCACAGTTGAAGAGAGGAAAGCTCTGCAGAGAGTGGTGAAGGCTGCACAGAAGTCTGTTGGAGTCAGTCTCCCCACCATCACAGACATTTACACCTCCAGATGCAGGAAAAGAGCCACCTGCATCATGAAAGACCTCACTCATCCAGCACACTCACTCTTTGCCCCACTCCCCTCAGGACGGAGGTTGAGGAGCATCAAGTGTAGAACCACTAGACTGAGGAACAGCTTCTACCCTGAGGCTGTTAGACTCATGAATAAATAAAAATAAAATAAAAAATAAACACTGCAAAATGTCACATCATACTGATGCTGATCTGTTTTCTTGTTGCTGTGTTCATCTGTGTTCACCTGTGACCATCTGCTCATACAGACTCATGTTCGTGCTGCAGTTTATTCCCACTATATTAGGCTTAGTGTATTACTAGTTGATGTTTTTCGTAGTTAATTCTAGATGTTATTACTGTTTTTCTCTTGCATTTGTTGTTGGATGTAACTGGGACCCCGTGTACATAATCTCGTTTTCATCACATGTACCACATGCGGTGCAAATGACAATAAAGACTTTCTGACTCTGACATTTGCTGGGATGGATGTTTTTATTTATTTATTTATTAATCAGGGAGATCCCAGCAAGACACTGCATTTTCCAGATTGCCTTTGCATATTGCTAATTACTTTTTGTTTTTGTTTGTTTTTTTGCAAATGCAGATGGAATCATGAATGGAGATTCTGCAGCAACAGGATTTTATAAGGACTCATGCTGCAGAGCATTTAAAACATGCAAAGGAGGACATGGGCTCACACTGGACAATTAACACAACTGGTAGAGCTGCTGCCTCTCAGCGAGCAGGTCCCCGGTTCAAATCCCGGTCCGGGGGCCTTTCTGGGTAGAGTTTGCATGTTCTCTCCGTGCATGCATGGGTTTTCTCCGGGTGCTCCAGTTTCCTCCAACAGTCCAAAAACATGCATGTTAGACTGATGGTGACTCTATGACCTTGGGTGTGAGTGAGACAGGTCTCTCTTGTAAATGAGTCCCTGTGGCTCAACGAGGCTAGCCTGTATAAATAAAGGTTGAATGAAAAAATGTGCCACAAAGAAGTGGAGGTGGGGCTTTCACACTGGACATTTAATGCACCACGAAGAAGTGGACACTGGACATTTAATGCACCACAAAGAAATGGACACTGGACATTTAATGCACCACAAAGAGGTGGAGGACATAGGGTCACACAGGACATTTAAAACGTGCCACATAGAAGTGGAGGATACGGGCTCACACAGAACTGAGGAACACATTTTTGGGGGGGAGATGCAAATAGGTGCTGGGCATAAAATTAGAATATTGTGAAAAAGTTATTTATTTCAGTAATTCCATTCAAAAAGTAAAACTTCTATACAGTATTACTGTATATTCATTCACACAGACTGATATATTTAAAAATAATCTTAATGCTGATGATTATAACTGACAACTAATGAAAACTCCAAATTCATTATAAGTAAATTACATTACTTGAGATCAATTAAAAAATGATTTTTATAGATGTTGGCCAACTGAAAAGTATTAACATGGTAGCATGGTCCTTAGCCCCAACTATTGAAAGATGTACATATTGTACATTTCATGTTCATACATCTCAGTTGGCCAACATTTATAAAAATACTTTATTTTTATTGAGCTCAAGTAGTAGTCTAATTTTCTGAGATACTGAATTTAGGGTTGTCATTGGTTGTCAGTTTTAATCAACATTAAAATAAATAAACATTTGAAATATATCAGTCTGTGTGTAATGAATGTTTCACTTTTTGAATGGAATTCCTGAAATAAAACAACTTATTTAAAATATTATGACCAGCACACTTTGTACAGATTATTTTTGTGGTGAGGGGACTGTAATTGTATACAGCTTTTTTATTTATCTTGTTCCTGCCTGCTATATCAAAAAGAAAAATGAAGGCATGTTAAAAAAAAATTGTTAAGTACAGACCAAAAATGAAGGCATGTTAAAAAATTATTATTGTTTATGTTAAGTACGGCCAAAGAATGAAGGCATTTAAAAAAAAAAAAAATATGTGAAGTACAGACCCAAGTGAGCTGTGTACTTTTATAGATTTGTTTGTGTATTTTGTGTTGCCACCAGTTGATAAGTTCCGTAATGTAAAGCTTTTTTTTTAAGTTACCAAAGGTGGAATTCTCAATTTTATGTGTTATGCTGTTCCTTTAAATTGTGTTAAATAAACAGGATAAAGGTAAAATTTATGGAGTGATTTGTAAAACTTAATCCAACTGTTTGTAGGATTTTAAAGCTGCGGATGGTCAAAGTATTTCCCTAGATTTGTTTGCCTCAACGCAATTTTAAAGTAGATTCATTATACTTTTTATATGCATAGCATGAACAAGCAGCATGTAAAGTGACTAAAATAAGTTAAATATAATAGCCTAATTAGAATAAGCTAAATACAGTAAGTTATTGACGTCAGATAGACGTCTAATGTAGACGCCTTTTAGACGTCAGGAATATAGACGTCTAATGTAGACGCCTTTTAGACGTTGGAAAAAAGACGTCTTTTAGACGTCGGGGAAAAGACGTCATCTGGCGTAACGTTTTCGACCTTCCAGGGACCTGATTTCGACGTCCAGAAATGACCTGAAAAAGACGTCGTATAGACGTCACCTTGCTCAGTGGGTATAATTTACGGAATAAGTCTATGGAATGTTAAGAAAACAATATCAAAGTTGCAAAAACAATGATTTTGTTTAAAAAAATGAATAAAATTTGGTTTCTGGAAAAATATATATAAATTAATTTGTTTCAAAATGTATGAACGGTAAAGTATGATGAGTTATTTATTGTGTAATATTTTTGCCGATTATTTTTGTTTGAATCGATTGTTTGAATTAATTTTGTTAAAAAAAGGGGCAGACATAATAAGTTCCCTTTCAGTCACGTCTCTTGGTGCAACATATGCTATGGGAATTGCGCCTCCGCGCGATTACCTGAAGGAATACATTCACGCCTTTTACGGCAGGGGCGTCAGCGTTGCGCCAGAGGCCCCTCCCTCTGGGTACTTAAGCCGCTGACGCCCATTCATCAATCTCTTATTGCCCTTCACCTGGCTTAAACCTGAACTCTCTCTCTTCGCGGGACTTCTCTGCTGCTTCATCGCTCGATCAGAGGTAAGCTTGCTCCCTACACAGAGCGTACAGAGAATTATTCCTGCGTACTGCTGGACTAGCGAAAGCTAGTCCGGCACATTTTTGCTTAACCCCAAAGTTTTTTGTTCTCCTCTTTCCGCAGACTGCTTCGCTCGACAGCGCTAACTGCGTCACACCGCTACCTCTGCTAATTCGTAGCAGGCTAGCCAGCGAAAGCGACGCAATGGAGGAGACGTCTCAAATAAAGAGAAAAAAAGATATTGGAAGGACTCGTTCGTCTTATCTCGGAAATGCCTCCGGAGAAAGGAAAGCGAAAGACAAGACTTCCAAAAAAGACCATCAGAGCGGCGAGCCCACCCTCGCGCGCCTGCCCCAGCGGATGTGGTTTTTCCCTCTCAGCGACGGACACCCATGAGGCCTGTCCCGTCTGCTTGGGAATGCTGCACGCGGAAATGGCGCTGGACGCACCCGAGTGTTGTGCACACTGAAACCAGATGCTGGAGGCAGTGAGGAGGCATCGGGCGGACTTCGTTGCCAAGGCCATGGGGGCTGCTGCGACGCCAGCAGACCCAGACACGACTGAGCCTCTGACTCCCACTCCGGAGCTCGAGAGCATGGCTTTGGACGACAGCACCCGAGTCGAATGGGGCGACAGCCCAGATGTGTTGCCCCCCATGGTGGACTTAACAGTCAAATTTGACACTCGAGGCATGATGAACGAGGATGAGATCTCGATTTCAGCCTCAGGTGAGTTTTCCACGGACGAGGCCGACGTCGGATACGGGGAACAGGGAGAAGACCTCTCCCGCACACCGGTGCCTGTACTGTCGGAGACTGACTTTTCCATCCCTGCTCTGTTCGACTTGTGTCACAGAGCAGCAGATGCACTGCAGATCCCATGGCCGGAGCCTCCACCTCGTCAACAAGTCACGAGGTTGGCAGGAAATTATTTTTACTCAAAGCAGCAGGCCGCCACAAGGCAAAGGATGCCCGTCTTTCCGGACTTCCTCACAGAACTGACTCGCACCTGGTCTCAGCCCAGAGCCCCTATGCTACTGCCGCTCTCGCAGTTTCTCAATGGATGAAGTGGGAATAGCCAACGTGCCTCAAATCGAGGACATGCTAGCGTCTCACCTGGCTCCCAAGTCATCCGGGACAAAACCAACTCTCCCCAGCAAGGCCTGTCGAGCCTCGGCTTCTCTGCTCGATAAATGCTACAGGGCTCAGGGTCTCGCGGCGCGCGTTATGAATGTGTCCGCAATGATGCAAGGTTACCTGGCTGAAAAACTACAGGAGCTCCAGGTAACAACAGACAAGCAAGCCGCCGCAGAGCTGCTGGATTAAGCCCACAGGGTAACAGACTTTGTGCTCCGCATGATGGGGACAGCAGCTGTTGCGCAAGGCAGAGGAATGGCGGAGGTGGTCATCGCAATACGCCATCTGTGGATGACCTTAACTGACCTCCCGGAGAGACAGAAAGTTCCTTTTCTCCACCATTCAATAGAACCGATGGGACTTTTTGGGAAAGCGCTGGATCGAATTCAGACCAGGCTGGACCAGAGGCGCAAACAGGCTGAAGCTCTCCGAGTGGGCATCCCCAGGAGAACCTTCGCCCCCCCCCAAGGAATCAGCTGGGAGCAGAGCACCGCAACCTCAACACCATTCAGCCACACGTGCCCCACCTCAAAAGCGGCCGTACGAGGCCGAGCCCCGGCAGAGACCACCGCCGGCTCCACCTCGGACAAAGCACACCTGGAGTAAGAACAGATTTGTTCCCTGCCAGATGGACCGGTACAGAACCTCCTCGGCAAATCGGGACACCAAACAGAAGCGTGCCTGATGAACCAGGACCGCTTCTTGACTTTACACGATCACGCTCCCACGTGGTACGGGAAATGATCTCTTTACGTCCAGACTTTGTTTGTAGCACGGTACAAAAAGCTGGTGACTTTGTTTTAAACACAAATCATGTTATTTCTGTTGTGAGTGACATAAAGTCAAATATGTCGTTACACATAAGCACGAATAAAGCTAAAAAACAGCCCCTCTCTTTTTTCTTGACAAAAAAAAACACAATAACATCAGTAGAACGGGTCCTGCCAGCCAACACAAAGGGAGGGGGCCATCTCCCCACCTCCCTCATGGCTCATGGGGTGTTAGCCTAATCGATGAACCCCAGCAGGGTGCCTCAGTTCTGTCTGCAACAGACAGGTCCAAAGGCGTCTGCAAGCAGGCCCCACATTCCTCACAGAGACAGGTGAGGGGGGATCACATGCTCCAGTCCCAGCTCTGTTGTAAACCACGGGGCGGACAATACACAAACCAAACAAACCTGTGACGCGTCCGCGCTCCAGGGATGCGCGCCGACAGAATCTGGCAACCCACCTTCCTGGCCACCTATTCAACGGTTCCTAGTAAGGGACGGGGGGTCACGGCAGAAGCTTGCAGGCTAACACTAGCTTCACACGTTCACAAAAGCAGTTGTGATGAAACTGCAGTGTGTGTGTAAACAAACCAGGGTTGAATCAGACTCCTCTTCAATTTAGTCAAAGAGGACTGAGCTCTCTGTCACCAACCAACATAAAGTCTGCTTGGCACAAAGGACCATCTCCACATTCTCATGCTGAAGCTGCCCCCTTATCTGTGGTGGACGACATGCAATGCTCAAGCAATGATCCTACAGCACGTGACCACGCTCAATGTGCTGACTCAGTTCTGCTCTTAAACGACATACCCCCACCGGGTGTAACACAGCCTACCGGTGGTTTGTCAGGCTCTAGGACCCCTTTAAGGCCGGAGACCAGTAAACCAGCCCAACCAGGAAACGGGCTGGGGCCAGGAGATCTGCTCATTTACAAAACTTGCAACCCCTCCGATACATGGTCCCCAACAAGAAGAGGAAAAACTGACATTCTGTCCCACTTTTGTCTAATAATGACAACAGATTGCCTTTGTCCCCAGACACTCTTGATCAGAGCAGTAGGGAGGTACATCTAGAGGAAGGTCATCTCCCTAACCTGGTTGACCTTCAAGGGACCACAGGATTTAGGGCCCTAGAGGGAGAGCTGGTTCTACCAACTGCTCCTCTACAGGGACTCTCCACGTCACCAGAAGGGACAGTCTCGCCACTTAGGCTGAGAGCTATGGCAAATTTCAGTTTGGTGGTGGAAAGGGACAAGCTAGTGGCCTCAGGCCTGCCAGAAAATGTGGTAAATACCATTCAAAATGCACAAGCTTGGTCAACTCAGTCTCTTTACGCACGGAAGTGGCGTATTTTTGAAGTCTGTTTCACAGAAAGAAATATTATTTCTTATTCATGTGACCTGGCTCAGCTCTTCACCTTTCTTCAGGACTTACCGGAGAAAGGTCGTTCATTTTAAACAATTTAAGTGTTCCTATCAGCAATTTCTGCTTGTCACGAAGGCTGGGGAAGCAGGACGTCTGGCGCGTATCCTCTCATAATAAGATTTATGAAGGACGTAATGAGAAAGAGACCCCCCAGTAGGATCTTGACCCCTGGATGGGATCTTAGTCTGGTCTTGGGGCTCTCTGTGATCCCCCATTCGAGCCACTGAGCGACATTAAGATAGACTTATTATCTTATAAGACCGCTCTTCTTCTGGCTCTTTGCTCGGCGAAACGTGTGGGTGACCTCCATGCCTTGTCCGTACATCCAATGTGTACAAGGTTTGCCCCTGATGGGTCAAAGGTCACCCTAAGGCCTAATCCCGCATATACCCCCAAGGTCATGACTCTAAACCACAGAAGGCTGGACTTTGATCTCTCTTCTTTTTCACCTGCTCCTTTCCTCAATCAGGAACAGGAAAGGCTGAAGGCTCTCTGCCCTGTGAGAGCTTTAAGCACTTACATGCAAAGAACAGTTGAATCGAGAAAAACAAATCAACTGTTTGTGTGCTTTGTAGCACCTGCTACCGGAAAGGCCCTATCAAAGCAGCGCCTCTCACACTGGGTGACTGAAGCCATTAAAAGGGCGTACAGTAGCAAAGGTCAACAGGTGCCCTCTGGAGTGCGCTCACTCTACTCGGGGCTTGGCCACCTCGTGGTCACTGTTCAAGGGTGTACCAGTTGCAGACATTTGTGCTGCTGCAAACTAGAGCTCATTAAACACTTTTGCAAAGCATTACAGTTTGGATGTTACTGTGTGTGATGTCACTTAGGCTGTCCTTTCTAACAGACAGTAGAAAGCGACCTTGAGATGCCTATTGAATAAAGGCGGACGTTCACACTGGGATGCATTTTACTGAGCATTTCAAGGACGTGAATGAATTACGTTCCCATAGCATATGTTGCACCGAGAGACGTGACTGAGAGACGTGACTGAAAGGGAACTGAAAGTTATGCACCATAACTCATGTTCCCTGAAGGAAGGGAATGAGGTGCAACATACTTGGCCCTTTTCAATGCTGAAAGCTCGGTGAAGTGCATCTTGGAGATTGATGAATGGGCGTCAGCGGATTAAGTACACAGAGGGCGGGGCCTCTGGCGCTAATCGTGCAGGGGCGCAATTCCCATAGCATATGTTGCACCTCGTTCCCTTCCTTCAGGGAACATGAGTTATGGTGCATAACTTTCAGATTTTATCTTCTTCTGCTTCCTTTCATTTCATGTAATGTTTGATTTTTTTATTTATGTGGGATTGTAAATAGTTTTTTGTGTTCTTTTAAATTTGAAATGAATAAATAATTTAAATAAATAAAAATATATATATTGTATTTAGAGACATAAAAGCAGCTCATGTACAGGTCTCTTGCAAATGAGTCATCAAGGCTCAATGAGACTAGCCTGTATAAATAAAGGTTGAATTAATGAAACTTTTATGTTCGAGTCTAAAGACATACAGTCAGTAGTTATGGATTTCTAGATTAAGGCTCCTAAATCAGCATTATCTCAATGGGTTACCTCAACAAGGACCATTGAATAATATTAACATTCCAGAAAAGGTGTGCAATAAAAGCTCCTAACCATAATAAAATGGGTGAGGCACCATTTATAAAACTCACCCTTCCCACTAAAAATAAATAAATAAATGAATTTAAAAAAAATCTATGCTCCACCATCATTAAATCTCAAAGTTTGAAGAGCATATTACATTAATCCATACATCTTAAAGCTTCAAGTCTAGACTTTTTTTCATATAGGTCTAAGTAGCTACATCATGAAATATTGGGCTTAGCATTTTTAGAAACAACTCATTGTCTGTGCCTCCTGTGTGAGAGAATGCAAGTGTCAAATACTTCCCACTTCACAAAACTGCATAAAACTGTTTATGTCACCATCAATTCTAACTTTATTCTTGACAAGCAGAACAAACAATAACAAAAAAAGCTCAAGGATGATAAGTGCAAAAGCTTTTTTTTGTGTGTATTTTTATATAAGCTGTTTGCGCCTTGACATACCGGTAATCATCAAAAGGCATGATAACTCTTGCCACAGTTACACCACTGGTTAATGGTTTCCAGAGTGTATTTTAGATTTGTAGCGTTAAGGCTTTAGGGGACATCTCGTAAAGGATGTTGCTGTCCAGCAGCTGTTGTACCATCTCAAAGACTCTAATTACACCCATTTTAGCTGGACATGTTCCCTGTTGCTGTCTTGTCAGATAGAGCAAGTATTAGGCTTCAGTTTGGTCCGAGATAGATTCTCCAGTGAAGGCATAGTTAGGGTGAAGAATGAGAAAGAAACCACATGTGGCGATAAAGACAAAAGAAAAAAAAAAGGGCCATGTAAAAAATCAAGCTGCAATGTTGTCATATACTGCATTTAGTTGTTTTTTTTTAAAGTGCTATTTCTACACTTTTATATGCATACATTTTTACATACATGTTAAATACAATAAATATATTATTGTAAATTATATTATTTTCACATTAAAGTGTTATGCACACTATAGAGAGCAAAACGTCTTTCCAAAAAAAAAAAAAAATGTCCAGAAGACCTGATTGACCATTATTGGATTTTGTACATGCATGATTGAGCATGAACTTCGATGTTTTGAAACACACTGACTGTGGCTACCTGCCTGGGAGGAGTTGACGGGGGACAGGGCAACCCCCAGAAACCATTGTATCACCAGCAAACTGGTTGGTCCACTAAAGGAGTGTACTGCTTAGTGGGAAAAACTGTTTACTTGGGACTCCTCAGACTGATGAAGCCCTCCGGACAGAGGGCAAAACGTCTTTCCACAAAAAAAGAAACTGTCCAGGTGACCTGATTAACAATTATTGCATACTAATATGCACATCAGCCATTATAGGATTAGTTTATCATGTAAATAATTAATATTAAATTAAACTATCATGTAAATAATGTTACATTAATCTATCAATTATCTTTATCCATGTCTTTCTTTCCAGGATGCAGGGAGATGCCCATGAGCAAAAGGCAAGGTACATGCACAGAGAGAACATGCAAACTCCACCCAGAAAGATGCCAGGCCGGGATTAATTCTGTTAAGCTTCTAGCTGAGAGCTCTACCAACTACACCACCCACAACTTGTGTGATCATCTTCTTTTGTTTTATGTTTTCCAAAACCATGTCCTTAAAAAATTCTGTTGATGAATCTTAATTGTGATTTATTTATTTAACAAAACCAGCAATTAAGAAAACCCCACTATGTGAATTAATAATGATGTGAGTTGAACTCATACTGTTGTAGTGGGACTTTAGATTAAGTTGAGCCGAGCATCACACTGTGTTTTATAATAGATTAAGTTGAGCCTGAGCATCACACTGTGTTTTATAGTTGCTCAAACATTTCTGGCAGAGAGACATTTCTGAATCCCTTCAGTGCCAACCAGAATGTTCCCGCAAGAATGTTCTTGGTGGAATAACTGACCAGAAGTACCCCCATTTTCTGCTGTAGCTCTCGGTTTTTAGCATGTGCATGTGTGTATTTCAAAAACCCTCTGCAACATTTATTGATTAAAGCCCCTTAAAAAAAAGGCATACTTTAAATTGTGCAGTGTGGTTAATTGAAACCCTCTGCAACATTTATTGATTAAAGCCCCTTAAAAAAAAGGCATACTTTAAATTGTGCAGTGTGGTTAATTGAGGGCAACCAGTGCTATAAGTCTTTTTATGGTCTGTAAAAAAATGTATGGCCACCTAAGCTAAATGCTTACATCAAATTACCCTACACCCACGCCCACCTCCAACCAAATTATAAAACCACTGAACATCACACATTTAGTGTGCTTTTTTTCTCCAGAGTTTGAATTTATGGGTCAGATAATGTGTTTGTACATGATTCTCACTACGCTGTAGAAGATTCTCAGTCGTCCAGGACATGATAAAATCAAAAAAGGAGTTTAATACAGAACAACTGGACTTTATTTGTAACAAACAAGATGTTTCGCTTCTCATCCGAAAAGCTTTATCAATTTTAGAGCAGTTA